>JACDOX010000018.1:1784310-1899324 GCA_014549065.1 Cardinalis cardinalis
GTCAACGTGGTGCTGGGCAACCTGCTGCACAAGTGGTTCGGCGCCGAGAGCCGGGCGCGGCGGCTCCGCGCCGAGGGCGACGCGCTGCGGGAGCGCCAGGAGCTACCGGCCGCCCTGGAGAAGTACAACCAGGCCCTGGAGATGGGTGAGTGGCGCCGGCAGGAGGAGGAGGAGGGGGCGCGGCGGGGGCAGCGCTGGCCGCCGCCGCCGGGCTGGCCCCCGCAGCCGGGCGGGGAGGAGGCTTGCGGTGAGCGGTGGGAGAGGGCGCCTGCGGGAGGCTACGAGCGGGAATCCTGCCAGCGGGTCTCCTCACGCCCGCCCCCCGCTCCAGTGAATGGCTATTTTTGTTCCACTGGTATTTTTGTCCTTGCTCTGAAGGTGCTTGGCGTTTAGCTGTTCGCTGCCGATGACTCATTATGCAGTATTTCTAGAAAACCCCCTTTCCTATTTATGGGGAAGCCATCATTCAGCGTAGGATACGCAGTAGTGGTCGTGTTGAGCCGCGCCGCGTCTTCCTGGAAGAAATGAGTGTGTGGCTCAGATTCATTCAGCTACGTGCAGCTGCACCTTCAGCAAGAGAAAAGCTTTGAAAACACCTAATGGGATATCAGTAGGTGTAAAGGCTCAGAAAATTTCCTTTGTCTTGCACTGTGCAAAATATTCAAGGTTATCTAGCCTTGAGAGATGGTCTGTCTTAGCCWTGGAGAGATGGTCCGCTCGTGTTTTGAGCGTAGCTCTTTGTTGACACGCAGGATTTCTGTGTGCAGGGTGTTTTCTGAAGAGCTTGGCTTTAAATAATAATGCCTGCCTTCCTCCTCTGCCAAACCGATGGCAGCTTTAGTTTATCAAAACTAGCTTGTTTTCAGGTTCTGCGCCGAGTAGTAGGTGGATCCTGCTCGCTCGGTTGTAGCCCCGTAGTAGTGGATGTGTGCGTGCTCCTGGCTGTTTGCCCTGCGAGCGGTGGGGGTGGTACAGCACCGGCGRTGGCTGAGAGGCGTGCGGCGGTCCCGGCGCATCCCCCGGGATCTGCCGCTCCTCCGCTCTCAGCGAGATGGATGTCCGGTTTAATCGAGGAGGAAGGGGGGAGAAAGCCTCCGTCGTTTTAACACTGACGAAATCCTGCGGGTAAATGTCTTTGAAAGACAAGCGTAGGGAAAATTGTGCCACTCCTCCGTCAATGAGCTCTTTCCCTGCATTGACTAAAAATCSTGTTCCTTGATCCTAGCTCTTACATGCAGGGATAAATGGCTCTGATTATTATTTTTTTTAAATTCCTTTTGCTGTGGAGAGAAACAATTTCACCGTTATTTCAGTCCTTGACTCACTTTCAGTTTTTTGCCACGGCTTAATGATAGGCATTGGAGATAGAAGAGTTTGGGATGGGATAGCGTAACGTACTRTCTACTCACAGCTGATGCTGGCTGTGGAAACCATTACTTCTGCTGTTTCTTCCACTTTACCAGCTAGAYGTGACAAGTTTTCAGTCCTATCTGAAAACTATCCTATAAAACTATTTATCTATCCCTATAAAACTATTACGTGGTTTAGCTGAAGTAATCCCTATTAAAGTAGGGCAGGATGGAGCCCAAGAAGGAAGGTGAAGCAGAGGGAGAGGAGAGGCTTAATGTAGGTCACTGGTGGATAMGGTGAGTTTTCAGTAGGAAAGCATCCTAATATTTTGGGTTCAGGGTCCTACTGCTGGGGAAAATAGCATCTCATCAATGSAATTAATGTTTGAAGAGTGTTTCAGAGAACTATTTCTCATTGTTGTCTCTGCTTCTTGCTGTGTCTGCATGGGGGTGAAAGGAGAGGGAAGACTGTGGTGTGCTGCTGGTGTTCTCGCACAGCATGTGTCTGCTTCCTCTCCCTGGAGTACAATCTCCAGCCATGGCTGTTGTGCATCAGGGTCTCAAGATAACTCCTTTGCAGTGTCCTTATTTCTGTCCTCAGTGATTTCCCAAGCAGCCTGGGAATCCATTCAGAAAGTCCTCACTCCGTCGGTGAACTTGAATTTTTTCTTTTTAATAAAACTGTAATTGGAAATAATAACAGGTATCTTGCTAGCTTTTGAAATCCAAATGCCACAGGCTTACATGTTGTAACTTCCCTGTAGTGGATCCAAATTCCTGCTGATGGAGGGCAGCCCATGCCCCCAGCCCATCATCTTTTTTGATGTTTTGTGCGTGCAGGTGCTGTTCCTCACAAATTGAACTACTGTGTATGAGCCTTGTGTTCTTAAATTCTTGCCACATGTTCACTGCTTTTCTACATGCTGGAGTTGCCTTCTTGTTTTCCAGCCAATTATCATGGTAAATAAGGAAAAACCCCACAACTCTTTTCCAACTGTTCAGTGTTGAAATGTTAGCATGTGAGTGACTTAAAAACACAGGACAGCCCTAGGAGTCACRCCAGGTGCATGAGAGCATTGTCCAAAAGCTTCCTGAACTGTCAAGCTTGTGGCTATGACCATTTYCTTGGGGAGCCTGTTCCAGTGCCCAGCCACCCTCTAGATTAAAAATCTTTTCCTAAAATCCAACCTAAACCTCCCCAGACTCAGCTTCATGCTGTTTCCTCAGTCCTGTCCCTGGTCACCAGAGAAAAGAGATCAGTACATGGGCCTCCACTTCCCCTTTTGAGGAAGCTGTAAATTGTGATGAGGTGTCCTCTCAGTTTCCTCTGCTCCCAGCTGAACRCACTTCTGATGTGTGAGAAGATAAGTGCTTTTTACACCCTCCAAATGCTCGTGTGTTGCACAAGCGTGTCAAGGGCCTGGCTATTTGAATTTTTTTTTAGCGACTGAAGGCTCAYAAACACATTGATTATACAATTGTGATATAAAGTTAGGTAAAATTCCAGGTTTCTTGGCAGTATACATGCTTCAGTCTGATTTTTTTACTGGTGTTTTTTGTGGAATACATTCCTACTCTATCTGTTACAACTAGCTTTGTGTGATGCAATATTAAAGCAAGTTTTCCTGTCATTTTGTTCGTTCTGATTGTGACCTTCTCCTGATTGACACTTTAGTTCTTGAGGTTCTTCAATTCTTGAATTACATTTCTGGTGCAATCTGGAATGTCTGGTACATATTTCAGGCCTGGGAAGAGGTCTATATGCCTTTAAGTTTTTTTAAAGTCAGCTTTTTCCAGTTGAACTAGTTAGTCTTACAAACTCATACTGTTAGTGGGTATATTMATCTTTTATCCTTAACTATCACATTTACAACAGCAGTGCTGCTCCCATGTTCACTCCTGTAGTCTGCTATGGATTCAGGTGTGGTTGAGTGGGGTTTTTTGTTCTTAAGAAAATCAGCTTTGCTATTTGATCCTTCCAGTCCTCTTGAGATGTGATCTCTGCTGTATTATACAAAGTCACTGCCTTTTTTTTTCTCTGCTATAGACATTGTAATAGATCCTCCATTATTGTAAGGTATCTAATTACCACAGCTTCAAAGCAAGCACATGTCAAGCTGCTTGAAAGAAAGCGTTTGTTTCCAGACGGATCATGTTTTGTGCCAAGCTTTATGCTGTTCAGCCATCATAATATCAAGTATTGTCCAAATGTTGTTCACATGGCTGTTACCCCAGGTATCTGAATTTCRTTTGTGTGGGGGTCAGAGGTGGGCTTCCTCTCTGCCATCCCTTCTCTTCTAACTAGCCTTTTGATTGSACTCCTAGGTTAGTTAAACTGAAATATATGATATATATGTGCAGGATTGCTTTGTTTGTGGGGTTGTTTTCATTTGTTTRTTTGGGTTTGGGGCCTCTTTGTGCAGTGTGTGCTTTCTGCACCCTTTTTTCTTTGACCTGCTGCTCTCCTGTTGATGGAGATACTCTCACACTCCCCTCTGGAGGGACTGTGCTTGGGAGGAGTACAATCATTTCCTTATATCCAGGCATACAGACTCTAAGCTGTGTGCCTGAAGTTCAAGCAAGCTAGATTTCAGTGACAAATAAATTTATTTTGAGGATGTGCTTTTGGGAGTGTGTTCTGGTTTTGTTTTTTTGGGTTTTTTTGGTTTTTTTTAAGTTCTCCAAAGCAGTTCTCAGTTACAGAGGCAATAGGTAGCATTGGGAAGATTGTGAGTAGAGCTTTTCCCAAGTACAGGTCTAAAAGAGATGAAGCTCTCATTTGGGATGAGGGTGCATTCATTAGACAACRTTCATGTTACAGGTCCTGGGTGGTCTCTCAAGCCTGCCCACAGGGCTGTGGCTCTGCTGGGAAGGGCTGTGACCTTGTTGTGCCCACCTGACCCTAATCTCGAATGAGCTTCTTGGGGTGTGGAGGGGTGACCCTTCCCTGGCTCCTGTGGTGTGAGGTGTGGGGTTTTTTTTGCTTGCTGTGTGTTGTACAGTTGGGTCCCAGCCCTGAGGGTGGCACACATCCTATCTGGATGCTGATGTTCCAGGACACTTTGTTTCTACATGAGACATGTTGGCTTTGGTGTKTAGTTACCCACTGCTGCAGAGTTTATCAGGCCCAAGAAGATTATTGTTTCTGAAGAGCTGTAAGAGCTCAGCAAACACTCAAAGTGATTACATTTACTTCTAGTGTGATGGACTCTTTCTGAGCAGAGGTATGTTTGTCCTGGAGCAGGGGGTGATAGCTAATGCATGCAGCCACTCACATTGCCCAGGATTTTAGTTCCACCCCTGCCAAGGTTTCCAGAATGAGCATATAGGAGATAAAGCTCAGCTGTATCACAGTGTTTTCAAAACACAGTGAAAGATTGAGACCTTAGGAAGAAAATGCTCCTTTGCACATACATCTGTGTGGATCTTTGTTTCAAGGGGATAAAGGATGGTGTAGGAAAGGCCAAGGGGAGGAGGTGAGTTTGTACCAAGCCCAAAATAGTGTTAGAGGTAGCAGTGCTACAGGGCAGGCAAGGGAGATGCTGCTCTGTGCCTGCTGGGGATGCTCTGCTCTCTGGGAGTGCAGAGCTGCTCACTGACCTCTGGCCCCCAGGGTGGTGGTTGTGGTGTTGCTAGAAACAAAATGCAGACACTTTGGTGAGCTTTGGTGGAAAGAAGAGAATCTGCCTCTCTTGGCCAGACCTTGGAGAGCCCTCCCCTCTCATCCCAGTGGATGATCATCATAAATTGGTCTGATCCAAAAGAAAGCTTACTGTGGCCACTCAACACTAATTACTTTYGTGGTCAAGCAATTAATGGAAATTTATCTGATGCCTACCGAATTCTCTCTTTCTAAGAATTGAATTAAGGGGGTGGGGCAAGCCAGGAGGCAGTAGAAAAAAGACACARAAGAAGCTACAGACCTTCAATGTGAGTTGATTCAAGAACAATTGCTCTAGATTTTCCTGCCAGGTAAATGCCRGATTGTGGGGCTGCACTTCTTCCTGGAGAGCATGGCATAGGTAAAGTTCAAGCCAAGCATTCTTTGAGTTAGACTGAGTGCTTATGCCATAAGGTGGGTGTTGGCAAGCGTTCTGCCATGCCCCAGAAATAATTTGCTTGGGCATTTTCCTTCTATGTCTGTGTCTAAGTTGTYTCAGGTAAGGGTGGGAAAGGATGATCAGAATTTCTTGGTGGACTGGTGGAACACCCTTCAGGTGCTTTCCTACTGCAGCCCTGACTAGTGATGGATTTCTCTGTTAGTCCTGGGTCAAGGTCAGAAGAGGCAAAGAAGAGTTCCAGTCTGTAAAGGGACTGAGCTGTCTTTAGAGAGAGCTGTGCATAAGTTTTTGTAGAGATGGTTGATGCCATTGTATGCATTTTATTAATTCTGCCATTTTCTAAGGTTGTACCCTTGTTAATGGTGCACTTGCACCAAAGTCTTAGTCAAAGAAAACTGCTAGAGAGCATCCTATAAGCATCTGTATCACCTGTATGTGCATTATGTATATTAGAATACTTTAATGGTCTCTTCTTTTGTATACCATTTCTAGAAGGCTGCTGTTAAAGATAAGGTMATTTGTCTTTTCCTGATATGATAAAAAAGATGTTTGCCAAATCTTCCTTCCTCACAGGGTCTTGGGTACACTTTCCTGTTGGCAGTAGTAAAGAAGCAATTCTTTGAYGTTGTACCAGCCACTTATTAAAAACAACAAAAAAGCCATGGTAGACAGCTGTCATGATTGCTACAAGAGCAACTGGTTCAGTCATTTTAATAATTTATCAGAAGAATATTTAATTTTTTACCTCCAAATGTAAGGTGACTTTAAGAGAAGAATGAGAGGTAGTGTTTTTGAAATTACCTGCTACAAAAAATAGTAGTTGCTTGCTGCTTAGAGGAGTTGTGCTAAATAAGGAACTTTCCCATCCCTCTGTAAAATCTTGGAATCCTTCTGTAAAGTCTTGGAATCCACTTAAAGTGTGTGTCCAAAACCTCTTTGCTCTGTTCTACRTGGACAGAAAAGCATGTAAAAGTAGGAGTCCAGGGTACCTAGAGACTGTTGCAGTTATCCCAGAGTTATTTTTAAACTTGAAGTATTTTGCAGAGTTCTGCCCCTCAGTGCCTCCCCTCCTTCTTCCCCCTCCCATTTTACTGCGAATTAGTGCTTGAAAAATAGTAGTAAATACTTAATGTATGTCACCACTGGAAACATGTCAAGTCATTTGGAGGAGAGGCTCATGTTACTCTTGGTTTGTACAGAGCTTGTGGTYGAGTGCTCAGGTCCTGTAGTTGGATCTCTGGAAGTTTTTGCCTGCTTGCAGAGGGTCTGCTGGAGGCAGAGGCATTGCTGAGCTGCAAGACCAGAGCCAAAGTGGTCAGGAGGCTTATTCATCACTGGCAAAGGGGAGAAGGCATCGTGCTGTACAGTAGACAGTCTTGCTGTGGGATTTTGGGGTTTTTGTGTGTTTTTTAAAAAAGTAATTAACATTGGTCATGTAACTTACCCCATCTTAAATGGTACAGAACYGTGTTTTCCCCTCCCCCTTCATGTATGTAACCCAGATGTAATTTCCTATAAATAATTAAACTGCTTCACCAGTCTTCGAGAATGAACTATACCTACTTAAAGTCTGAAGAATTTTTGAAGTCTCTTCAAACAGCATACTCTTTTTTTTTTCTTTAAGTATAACAGAATGTCTCTTGCTTTTGAAAGAAGATGTTTATAGAACTGACTTGTGCTTCCTTATCTTAAAATTAGTAGGGTATTGCAGTACTCTTTTCTTTTTGCAAATGTATTGAGGGACCTGCTCATTTTGAGGACAGAAGTGAGGTAGTAACGGAGAAACAAGAGGGTCCTTTTTTTAAAAAAGTCAGAAATTCTGAAACAAGCTTTAACTGGAAAAAGAGGTTACAGAGACCTGAAAGGTAACTTCTAGAAATGTAGCTTATGTAGTAGTCGTGTCAAAGTAGGCAACTATGTTGTCACTGGTAAAGTAGTTTTATGATAGAATATCTGACTGTAAACTGATCTTGTTAAATAAACTGTGATTGTGGGAGATCTACTTGCCTGGTCCCGCCTCCTCTGCAAAGTGCAGTGGTGTTTTTGGAGTCTCCTTGCAATCACAGGTTCTTTTGCACCTAGCATAGGTCCCTGTTTCTTTGGGAAGATCAGAACTTTTCCTTGGGTGCTTTGAAGATCTGGTGGGGAGTTGACCCCTTGATGGTTTTTGTTTTGGTTTTGAATCTTGCTTGTTATATCATACTTCAGTCAGTAGATATTTTGATTTGGGGCAGTCTCTGTACCAGCTGTTTGAGAGGTTAATTCCATTCTGACTGAGGCAGGAAACCTTTCCCAGCCTTGAACTAAATGCTGGGTGAATTCGTAAGCATTGAAAAATTACTCATATTTGTGTACTTACTTCTTTTATTATACTGGTGGCAAGAGGCCATAGATGACCTTGGGGTACATCATGTGAAGCAGCCCAAATTTCCAAAGGGTAGAGTGGGAACTGAAAATACAGGGAGAGTGTGTTGTTTCATGTTGTATTATCTGGAAACAGTAGCAGGCATCTAGCAGAGTGTGGAAAGATTAGGATTTGCATAGGAGGGAGCAATGATCTCATATGTTGTGCTTAGCTCTATGTTGGGACTTTCTTGAATTTGAGACTTTTGCTGCTGCTACAATTCATGACATGGATTTGGGAAGAAGGTTATCATTGGCTTTGGAGTTGTGGACATGGAAAATAAACTGTAAGTTAATGTAATTGGTAATACATTAATTTGTAGTAATGTAATGTAATGAGCATGCTTCTTCCTCATGAGGCCAGAGCTACAGCACAAAAGCAAGGATGCAAAATGAGCTGCATCATCTGTAGAAGCTCTTCTGGGTAGCATACAACTTCCCTTACAGTGTATCTCCTGAGTAATAATGGGAACAGTGATTAGCTGTGCTTAGCAGTGATGACAGTCCAGCTTTAAATAACATGTGKAGCTTCCTAACTGAGGACTTACTGAGCCTGAAATAAGACTGCTGAGAATCCAAAGCATTTTGTTCAGYGCACTACAAGAGCTGTGTTTTTAAGTCTGGACTTTTGAGCAGCAAAATACAGGGGCCTGAGAGAAATTAGTATTGTTCTTAAAGTTTAATCTTTCTTAAAAATCGGTGGCATAGGYTCCAAGTGGAGGATGGTGGTGCCCTGTGCTCCTCATCCTCACCACAGCCTATTTCAAGGGTACCTAAGGCCATACAGTACTGCCTGCCAGTTGGTCCCTTGGTCCCCCAGGGAAAATTCCCTGTTCACAAGTGCCTGTCTCTTAAGTGCTGTAGAAGGGTGCTGAGTTGCACAAGTAGACTTATGAAGGAAGAGCCATCTTTTATTGCATTCTCTGTGCACTAAAAGCTCTTGCACATTTCCTCTTTGGGTCTTTGGTTACTCCACTTCGGGAAGATGCCAGTGATGTAAATGCWAGGAGGAAAAGCCATGTTATTCAGAAAATATGTATACCTTTTAAAGTCCATTGTTAATCCAATTAAGCTGGACTGATGATTCAGAAAACATGGGTTTGCTGATTGCAAGTAGGTGGTCGTGTTCATTGTCCCTCTTAATTAGATTTGGGAAGCTGGTTTTCATCTTTGCTGTGAAATGAGGTTTTATTTTAAAGTCCTAAATGTCTTTACTACTTCTGCTAATTATTTTATCTAAATGGCACCTTTCTCTTTGCCACCCCCTCTCTCCCTACCAAACAACCCCGTGCATMCATTTTTTGTGTGTGGACTTGTCATGCTTATGTGAAGTTGGAGGTGAAAAGCTAATTTGCTATTCAGTTAATTAATAAAACTTGCTGATTTCTCACTGAAATAAAAATATATGTTTCATATTATTTTTCGAGCTTRTTAAAAGGCTTTCAATACTGAATTGTTCAGAAGTAAATGCATAAYGTAAACAAGCCAAGTTTCTTTCTCTCTCCAGGGCAGAAATTTCTTTGAGAGAAGTTTCTACTGAAATACCGTGCAGACTGACTCTTACAAGCAAGACTGAAAGGTTTTTGTGATGACACTTTCAGTTCTGCTCATGCCTTCAGGAAATGTGCTTAGTATTGAAATAGGTGTGAAGAAGATGCAATTTTCTAGGAAGAATTATCAGATAAGGAGAGTTAGAGAGTTCTTTAAACTTGTTCTTTCTGTTCTGAGTTCCTGGAAGAAGTCACTGTGTASTTTATTACAGTAAAACTTCTATCATCATCTATGGTCAGTTGGGCGAATTCTCATAATTCCTCTAACTGCCTTCCAGGCACAAGGAGATTTTGGGGAGCCCTGTTCTCCTACCAGCCTCCTGAACTCAGCAGAATAGTTTTTTGAAAAACTTGAATTCTTGGGCATATCTAGAAAAGTAATTTTGGGTGATAGCTTCTGCATAAGTAAAAGCACAGTATAACAAACGTGCAGMTGAGCACAAACATGGTGTGAGAGGAAAATTAATGATTTTGTAGAATCCAAGCTGACAACCACACTCAGGGTAGGCAATATTTGGTGGTCCAAAGGAGTGTCCAGGAGGCAAAGACCCAAACATTCCTCTGCTCTGGGCCCTGTATGGGCTAGGGTTTTGTCTGGTACAGTGGAATTATGGCTGGGGGGAAGGGAGATGCTTGGGAAGACTTCCAGGACTTGAGTCTTGGAGGAAGTCCCTGTGTTCCAGCTGCCCATAGCCGCAGATCATGGGAGCCTCAGTACTGCATCCCTGATGCTGACAAGGACATAAATTTTGCTGTGCAGCTGTAGATTCCCAGGAGGAGATGGATTCACAAAATGCCATTTGCTGGTATTGTGGAAACAGTAAAATTTTCTACGCTTTTCTTTTTTAATATGGCCTGAAATAATGAGTCATTTCATAAAATAAATCTTCTTTTTCTCTGCACTTTATCTCCAAAAGAGAGTAAGGATGCATTATTTTAAAACAAATKTTTGAATATTGTGCAGCTTTTTCTTTTAGGGTTGTTTCTTTGGGTTTGTTTTGTTTGTTTGTGGGGTTTGCTTSTTTTTGTTWTGTCTTTTGTTTGACTTTTTGCTTGTTTGTTTCTTAATTGAAAAAAATAAACWTGATAGTTATTATAGTGTAGAATCAAAATGTTAGGAGTTGGAAGGGACCTTAAAGATCATCTAGTCCCATGGGCTGGGACACTTTTTGCTAGACAACTGGATTGAGTTGTTCAAGGCATTGATGAGCCTGGTCTTGAACACTGRCATACTTGTATACTGGCAGCTTTCACAAACTCTGTGCATCCTCAAGGCCTCTCCTTCCACCTTCTGTGACTAATTATTTTCACCACAGCATTTGCCGTGGCATGGAGCAACTCAATATCATGGTGCTCTCAAGAAACCCTGTAGTTATTTAGGCTGTGGGTGGGTATACACTTTTTCATCCCACTTCCATGTGAGCCTTGAGTTGGAGTCAGCCAGCTGATAACCTCAGTTCCACTGACAAAGAATGAGGCTTCAGTCCATCTGGCTTTGCCCTGATGGGATGCAGACCCTCTTGGGACAGTCCTGCTGATAGCAAGAGGCTGGGAACTAGGGATGCATGGGTTGGGTGTGGAGCCAGCAAGATTTCAGRCTGCCCTGCTTGCTCTGTGAGTGAGGTGAGCCTGAATGGAGGTGGCTAGGCACCACTCTAGCTATGGCATCTAGTCTAGAGGCTTCATCTCCCTWTAGAAGACCTGTTACACTATAGCCTAATAAATACTGTTGTCTTTAGCAAAGTTATTTGGTTTGTTGGGTTTTTTATCCTTTCTCTCAGTTAACTAAACATTCCCTGCCAGTTACTCATTAAGATGGGCCACGCCTTTTGCTTGCTGAGTCGCAGGGAACGAGAGGTACTAGCCCTGAATACACGTAGGCTTTCTGGCCTGCCTCCAGGTTGGTTTATTTTCTTTTCATATTGTGGGACCCTTTGGACCRTGCTTCAGGAGGATCTGCAGCCATTGTTGTGCTCTGCAATGGCTTTTTTTTTTTGCTTAAAACTTTTGCAGTGAAGATAAGTTCCTGAAAAAGAGCTGATGAACCTGTTCTCTCTCTGGGTCTGTTGGGTTGTGAACTGTTCTGAAGAGTGCTGGAAAGCATCAGTGTTGTTACAACGTGCAGTAGTGAACAGAAGCAGCAAGCTGACTTGCTTTGTCCCCTAATCTCACACTGCTTCCTTTCCCTGTGGTGCCAGAAATACCCCACCCTGCACCCTGCTTTCCTGTGGAGGTGCCTAACTCTGCTTGCTGCTTCTACCCCTCTCAGCATACCCTGCAACTGGGTACCCTAGAGCAGTTACAAAGATAGACATACAGTATGAATTCTTTACTGTTCAAATGCAGCTAAATAATTTCGTATTTAAGCATTTGCTAAAAGGAACAAAAAGCTTACTTGAAGATCTTAGGTTAATTGCTTTTCAATTTCATTTAACTTGCGGTCTTTTTAAAAACTATCAGGTAGAAATGTGGATCACTGCATGCGGCAGTCTGCATGTGTAATAGTTAAAAAAAACCCACAGCAAACCACCATTAAACCACACAAGCAGAAACCAGCACAGGACCCCACCTTGTGAGCTTTTGCAGAGCTCTTTAAGTGTAGTCTCTAGCTCTCACTGTCTGAGAGCAGTTGGAGGAGCATCAGCCCTGGTATGCCATGCTGCAGTTAGTGTGTCTGGCGTCAGTCCACGCTACAGCCAAAAAAGGCAGCGCTCCTTGCTGCTTCTTTCCTCCTCATCCAGTGTCCTGGCACTCAAGTTTCTGTGGCTGGACAGTGAACTAGTTGAGGGGAAACTGATCCTCTGAAACCTTTCTATTTATTTGCTGTTGAATTAACTTCCAGTCATTTGATTCTTTGCTCTGGTTCTCGGTGCAGGGTGCGAGCCTGGTTTGCTGCTCAAGCAGTAGCATCAGCCCAAGAGAGGGGAGGAGGTGGGAGGGGATGTGATCTTGGGCCATCTCTCCTTGTAGGTCCTTGAACTTATAGAGTGGTGGCACCTGCAGCAGTTGTGCTTGCTCTGTGTTCATGCATATGTGCTTGTACCTGGGCTGTCTATGGGCAATGTGTTCGTACTGAGGATGTGTTGAGGATGCTGGTGCTGAAGTGAGATCCAGACAGTGAAGCCAAAGCAGGCTGGAGAGAGCTGGAGAAGTATTTAGACAAGAGCCCTATGTGTGAACACGCATAAGGGGATATTTGTTGGAAAAGTTTAGAGGTGAGCTAGTTTGGATGTGAAGTTTAAAATCTACAGAAATGTAGTACTGTCTCTCAGCACACCTTGGAGACTTTTAAAAGTTTTTTATCAGTTCTGACAGTTTTAACCAGCTCACGTTTAGGAAAGGATTACTGCACTTAGCTGCCAGCAGCCCCCTTCCAGCCTTCTAAAGACCTCTCCCAGTAAATGAAGGTCAACAGTGACCAAGAGTAAATCTCTGATAAATCTCATCACCTATGATGACGYATCTGTTCTAGCGAACAAAAGCAGAGCATTATTTGGGACTTAGTGTGTATTTTGCAAGGATGCTGCGACAACCTGCTGCAGTGTCCTTGCCAAGCTGGGGATGTTGTGGCAGGGAGGTGGAAAATTGACTGAACCATGGGAATGAGGTGGTCCCTAGTGGCTTGGGAGCTGCTGGGCAGATGGCTGCCAGTGTCGTTGTCCAGGTGTTGWTAATGGGGTTGACACAGTTCAGCACCTTACTAACAGCGTCCATCGCAGGCAAGGGCACACTGTCAGTGACACCAAACTGGGAGAGGAAGAAGCAATTCATGTGTTGTAGGGCAGGGCTGCCATTCAAACCAACAACCTGGGGCATGGGCTGACCAGCATTGTCTACTTCTGCAAAGGAAGTACACCTGGGACACAGTAACTCTGTGCAATAGGATGGGCTGGACTAGACAGCAGATCTGCAGAAAAGAGCTGGAGGTCCTGGTGGACAGGCTGAACATGGATCAGCCAGTGTTTCTGTGAAATTAACATGTGTTCTAGAGACCTTAAGAAAGGACAGATTAATACTGCTTGGGAACTTCATAATCCATGTGAACTGAATGATTCATGAATTTGTCGAGGCAAGGTGTGTGATCATGAGAGGTTTGCTTGCCCTGGGGAAGGCAAGCGGATATGAAGTGTAAAGGCTGCATGCATTTTTGTTATTTAATGGCTTCTGGTAATGTTTTAGCTGAAGTCCTGCTCTGGTGATTTCTTTCTCCATACTGAGAGTAGAAACACTTGCAGCTTTTTTCTTTTTGCTTTCTGAAGCGCCCTGTAAGCAAGATGAGTAAATAAGCAGTGGCATCTCGTTTGTGGATATGAAATATGCTTAGATAAAACACAGTGATTGCTTCAGAGWGAGAAGAATATATTTTAAGCAGGACAGAATGAAGGAAATGCCTTTTTTCCGTTACAGGAGAGTATAAATGCAGTGGGTGGGAAGCAGTGATTTTTTTGTTACGGCAGCTGGATATGAGGTTATAGTATTTAACATGTCCTGGTACTTCTTTTAATGAAGTTCCTTGCGACTGTTTTTGTTTTCCAGCTCCTTGCAAGTGTTCACTGATAGCACAGCGGGCGGAGCTCTGTACGCTGATGAAGAACTACCAGCAAGCTCTTCACGACGCAGACATCCTGTGCCGGAGCAAACCCCACTGGCCTGCGGTACGGTGCTTGCCTTTTGTAAAGAGCAAAATGAAAACTGCTTCTTCTCAGGGCTCTCTGTGCTGGGGCTGGTGTTGAAAGAACATTGTGGCATTAACAGGGCCAAAAACATCTTAAGTTCTTCAAAGAATAAGTCTGGAAGCTCCTCAGAATCTCTCTGGCTGGTGGGATTTTGGTGGTGGGCAGCTGGTGGTGTGGTTTTGGTCATGCTGGTGCCTATTAYCTGTTAGAGCTTGTGCTGCAGCTTGGCAGCAGAATCAGTCTATAAGGCTCCATCAGCCCAGGATGGCCCTGCAGGACCCTCTGGGATGATGTGTCCCCAGGAAATGGGTGACTGTGACAGCCTGCTGGCCAGTGTGTTTTTCTGAGAAGCTGCCTGGACTGTATTTTAGGATTAAAGAGGGAAAGAAAATAATCCTGAGATTTCATATCTGTGCTGTCTGTGTCATGGTGTTTCATAGAGGGGTTGGGATTTTTTTCATAACCAAAGCCTGTGCTACAAGGAGCAGTTGGCAGTTTGAAGCAAGTATCAGAAATTATGTTAGGAGGGAGAAATGGAAGAAGCATGTGGTGCCCCTCCCTACTACTGGTTGCTTGAGGCTGGACTGAGTGTCCAACAGTTCACCCCACCTAGGATTACCCCTGCAGTCAGTCTCTCCTGTAAGCAGCAAAACTGCAGCACAGGTTTGAGCAGTGGGGAAAGCATAGCGTGGGGAATTGGGGAAGGATTTTAGGCAGAAATTGTCTTCCTGTGGAGATTAAGGAGGTGTTGTGTGAGTGCCTCGGCCTCCTGCCTGAGCAAGCAGGACTATGCCTCTAGTGCTCCATTCCCAGTCAGGGGTGATGCAGAGCAGGCAGAGAGGTGCTGTCTGAAACACCAAGTCTCTGGCAAGTTAGGTAAKTTCCTCTGAAGGCTATCTGTGCTGTCACCCATTAAAACCTTTCATGTTGCAAGGCAGTTCATAATCTTTCCCTGCATCCAGTTTGCTTCTCTGTCTTGGATAATTTCTCATCAATTCAGGAATCCCATCTTGGGTGATGCTGGCTGGGTTTCTGTGCAGAGGGAGAAAAATTAATAATGCACGTTCAGATATTTTCTTGAAGTGTCTTCTGTTTGCCTGAATCCATGGAAATGTGATGTGTGTCAATCGTAGGCAGATAAAGGTTTCATTAATCACATCTCTGAAGAATGTTAATTGAAAATGAAATTTGTCATCATGGCGTAACCAGCAGTGTCTCAGACGTACTTCACTTGTGCTTTCATGTTTGTGAGGACATCAACATAAGCTGTGCYGACCCAGAATCCATGTTCTCAAGGAGTTCTGGGCATCTGCTTTGTTTTATGTATTCCAGCATCTCATCCCGTGGCAGAGATTAGCTCAAACACGTGCTGTGTAGTTAAAAAAAACAAACCCAACATAAAATTAAGCTTAATTCTGGGTGTAGCTCCTAGGATGCAAGTGTTCACCTACCAGTATCTTTTGGCTTATTGATAACAGATGTAGTGGCTTGCTGAGTTACTGGTGARAATCCTAGGTATGCAGCAGTCGTTGGAGCTATAGATAAGTTGGTTTCTTTTCAGTTACTMTGAAAACTGGGACTCTGTAGGGCAGGGAGAGTTTTCCAATTGTGTTTTTATTTAGAGGCAGACAGAGCTGCCCTCCTGCCTGCTACWCATGGTCCTGCTTGGATCTCCCTTTCAGTCTGATGCTTGTCAGGGGTATATGAAAATAGGAAAGGGAAGGTGGCAGTGGTAGTCTCTGAAGTATAGGGYCTCTAGTCCTTGGGCCTAACTTGTGGTGTTGGATCTTTAGGTACTTTATCTGTGGACAGCCCACCTCAGTCCTCCCTTACAGGTCAGATAAGGACATTGCTCTTAGCGCCTCAAAGGACAAGTCCAAACGAGCCTGTAGGCTCCCCAGTGCGGTGCAGTAATGCTGGCAGTGATGGCAGGCCTGTAAAAGGTTATATGGAGGCTGTGCAAGCATGCAGGCAAGAAGGTCAAGGTCAGTGTCACAGTACCTCTCTTCTTGCTGCATTGAGGAAAGAAAAAATGTATCTCACCTGGAGAGAATCGATGTGTACTGAGACTTCTTGTACAGGTCACCAAATGATAATTATGTTAATTAGCCTGGCCTATGCAGTGCWTGCTGCTTGCTTTTGGCATAAGCTTCCTTCTTCCAATTCCAGTGGGATGGTAAAGATCTTAACAGGTCTCAGCTTGGACAGCAGTATTGAAAGAATGAGGGAGTTACCTGCTRAGGAAGATTATGGGAGACTGGATCTTTCAACATTATTATGAAGTGAGAAAAGTGGATCTGCTTATCTAGCCAGTCTCTTGGATGCATGAAGCTGTACTTTCAGTACAGCCCAGAGATGTTCACATGGGTCAGGGGTGGACTTGTAGAGTACRCTTCTGTCTAATAAGCAAGGGGGAAATGTTTAAATGCACACTTAGTTTCTTTTCATTGTAAAGAAAGTAATTTCTCTAGTCAGATTAGAACGGTAGTTTGATATTTCAGGTAAGTTCAGAGGCAAAGCATTCCACTCTTGCTACTAGTATCAAGAAAAGTAGGATTTGTTCCCAAGCTGACTACTGTAGCTGTTGGCCGTGGATGTGTTACTCCAGCACACGAGAGAGGTAGGGTGGGCTAAAATGCTTCAGGTTAAGCATTGATATGTTGCCCTAAATTCATGATGGTTTTGGGCCAAATTAGACAGGTGAAAAATTATCTCTGTCCTAGTAAGACATCCAGGAGAAGTGACTGTCGTGAAGTCTCTCAGTTGCCACTTCCAGGCTGCCCTGTGCCACTGCCTTTTCTGTGCAGTTGTCTTACTTTTTAAGTTTGTCCTGGTATGTGAAACTGTTCTCTGGTGKATCCAAGCACAGTGGGATGTGTAGTAGACTTTGCCCCTGGGGAGAAAAACACCCCTCGTTGTTCCCAGCTCTTCTCTCAGGAAATGAGCAGTGCCTTTGGCAAGGGATGATGCAGCAGAGGGTTCCTTTCACCAGAAGGGACTGAATTCTTTCAATYACACATGTCAAAGAGGTTGTTACCTGAAAAGCATCTTGTTCTTCACCTGCAGAATGACTTGGACTTTCAGGTTTGTTTTCAGGTGTATTGCTGCCACTTCAGAAATGATCTCTAGATTTGTACGTTTCCTTTGTGTGAACAGGGCCATTATGTGAAAGCAAAAGCTCTTTCTGGATTGGAAAGGACTGAGGAAGCATTGAAGGAATTTCTTTATTGTGTTGCCTTAAATCCTGAATGGAGCTCAATGAAGAAAGAAGCCCAAAAGGTATAAAATGAATTTACTGGCTATTTGGCCATTGTGTTGCTTTTAATCCCACAACCAAGTAAAATTCATGGTATTTCAGGTGATAGTAAACACCCAAAGGATAGTTGGATTCAGGAGATTATCCAGTAAACCTTTTTAGCAATATGCTTTGTGAGGCACCTCTTGGTTTTAGTTGATGCCTCAGCCAGAGGGATTATATATTTGTGAATTCCACTGCGTAGGCTTGAGGCTGCTAATTTTAGTACCCATCAAAAAATGACTTTTATGTGGGAGGTGCCAGAGGATTGAGGAGAGGAAGCTGTGTGCTGCCCTGTGCTGGAAAAATCCTGCAGTCTTTGTAGCATTTTGTTCCTTGTGGGAAGTTTGACACATTAAGTGCTAACAGCCCATCATCAGGTTCTCTGTGACCATCCACACAGGCAACTTTTAATAAAAATGAGAWGAGGCTTTAGCAAGATGCTTGGTGTGGACTGGTGAAAAGAGGGACAGGCTTTAAGCTAGGGATTAAATCTGTTTGAGGACAGAGGAGATGGATGAAGAACACATGGAATGTTTGAACACATCTTTGTTAACTGGTTTTGATGGGAAAGCATGGTCTGAAGAGTTCTGGAGGCAGGGTCAGAATGGAGATGGATAGGATSAGGAGAAGGATGCAACAAACTGCTGCCATTGTTGTTGTTGGGGAGCAGAATCCTTTGGGTAAGGGGGATGGGCAACAGAAGAGCACCTTGGAATGTGGCTGTGGTTGTGCTGGGCACTGCCATCCAGGTTTCCCATGGGCATTGGGGAATGCAGGATGTCTTGGGTGTTGCAAGCTTCTTGGCATCTAGAAACTGTGAAGTTTGTGCATCTGTGTTCACATAAACATAAATATCTATGTTGTAATTATTGCCTTTTTTTTTTCTCTCTAATTGACTAGATAATGTGTGAGATGTTTTTCCCAGCCTTTGAAAATGTGCATGATAGTCTAACTGCACCTTTCTCTAGTCGAACATCCCATACAAGATTGAAACCTGCATTTCTGAGTAGCATAAACACACAGTCAGCTGTGGAAGATAACTCTGTTGCTGGGTCCTCAAAGGTAAAGCAAAAAGTGTTAAACATAAAAATACCAAAAATAATATATGAATCTTTCTGATCTGTGTGACACTGTCTTTGTCTGCACCTGAGTAGGAACTTACTTTCATGATAAGCCTGTTCTCTCCATTGCTGTTGGATCTCTTATTGGGATGTACTTCCTCAAAAAAAAAATAAGAGAGTGAACCTTTTTCTTCAGAAAACATTGTGATGCCTTCATGTGGGGGTCAGTTGTTTTTGTGGTTTTTTCTACTGAAGATTTTAGTATGACAGGAACATAATTTCTAGAGACAGGAGCTGTTGGGAGAGACATGGCCCTACTTCATGCAGTTGGGAAGTGACCTTTGATACAGACCTTTCTCCATTGCTAGGTTCCTTGTGGGAACATTGATCTGTTGTTGATAAAACTAGTAGATAAAAGCAAACCAAAATTGTCTCATGCTGTATATAACTTCTTATTTTTCTAGGATACTATGTTCAGGTTAACAAAAACTCCATCCCAAGAATCTGATGTATTCAGAAGCACTGATTCTTCTGTTACCCATCATGTTCTGGATCTCTACTTTGATGACAACAAGAAGTCTTTGGGAGCTATTCTCTCCAGTTTACCTGGGGTTGGCTTAAAAAGAAAGCTGTCCAGTGATATGAGGGATTTGCAGAGTTTGGATGTCCCCAATAAGATTCTTAAAAAAGGTTTGTGTTGTGGCTTGGAAAAGTGATTTCTCTTGCACGTACTGAAAAACTGTAAACCTTTTTACTCCTCCCTTTTTATAGGGGTCAATAAAACATTCCCTACAGGAATTGAGGTAATATTTTGTTCTCTGGTGTGTCTGTTTCTGCTCTAACAACCTATTTACCTTATTCCAGAGCAGTTTAAGTTCACTGACTGAAAACTATTTTTCTTTCTCAAATGGGCCATTTCCAAGTGTGTAATCCACTTGTACTTTGTCTTCATGTTGGTAGTGCCATTTCCATTTTCTAGGTCTCAACTATAGCTGAACTTCATTGTCTTTCTATATGATTGAAAGATGAAGTAAGCTTGGAAACTAATCTTTAACTGGCATTAGAAATGGTCACATGCAACTGTACATGAAATGTTCCAAGCAAACAAAGAAGCCTTTTCAAGGGTACTAAGCCCCCACCTCCCAGTTTTCTGTTACTTGATAGCTGTGCTTACAATTTGTATGCTTCTCAAGCTTCTAACAAAGACCTCCAGAGTGGCTTTAATACGCAGGGCTAAAAATGCTGAAGGCAGTACTTTACTGAGTAGTGTAATAATTGGTTAACATAGACTTTGAAAATGTTGCTGTGCTGGTGTGAATTTTTTCTCTTAAAGAAAAAAACAAAAAACGACCCACACCTCCAGGAGTTTGACTTGTGCCTGAAAATGTTACAATGTCTTCAAGTACAGCTGTCTGTCTTTGACCTCTACAAAAGATATATGTATATATGGCCAGTTTCGGATCATGTTGCTATGGAGGAAAAAAACCCCTGTACTTGCCTGTGAACTGCAGACTTAGTAAATAGGTTGTGAAATCTGACCCACCTGTATCTTCACAGAGARGGCCAGAGATCGTGTTTTACCCATAAGCACTAATTTCTGGTGTGTTCTAGGTCCCAGTGCCATGTTACTATTTGCAGAATTAACTCAGCCAGGTTCTTGCAATTACTAAATGCTAACATGTGAGATGTAGGTTAAAGATAGCACTGTTTTTCTTTGTAGGCCACACACCACCTATCCTGTCTGTGTTAGAGATAAACCAGATGCTGAACATAAGTTACTCTTTAACAAAGCATCCTAGTATTTTAACTTAACATAAAAGGCAGAGCTTTTAAATGATCAAGAATTTGGTTAATAAAAAACATGTGGAGGTAGCAGTCACGGCTCTGTTGCAACTCCTCACAAAGATGCAAATTGTAAAAGAAGTTGCAGAATTTGCTTGTGTAAATGTCAACAGAAGCTGGAGCTGATAGCTTTAGAGCCTAAATAATGCTGCTGTGAAGTTTTGAAGTGCACCCTTAAAGTGAGTTTAACCCAGAGRTATAAACCACCCACAAAAATCAATCTGGGTGGAATTTTAAGTGAAGTGTTTTGCCTCTCTGTTTGCAGATTGTTGAGCTAGTAAAAGCTGTGTTAGCTAATGCAGCTCCAGTAGTCCTTTTAACTTTTAAGCTGTCTGAAATTTGGTATTTCTAGAACAGCCTAGTATAGAAAAATGTAAGCCTTTTTATATTTGTAAGAAAAATTACCCCTGCTGAGAAATCTATAATARACAGTGATGAAATATTTTGACTGTGTGTAAACAAATTAAATTCTGGACTTAATGTACTTAAAAACATCTGGCCTGGCTGATGTGGGGGTGGTGGTGGGAAAGCAATAGCAGAATATTTTAAAAACTAGCCTAGAAAAACCCACAAAACAGTCATTTTTGGAGAAGCAAATAATGGGTGTTCAGCTATAAAGTGTATTCTCTGGCCACAGATGTCATCCTCTGCTGTCCAAAGATCTGCCAAAATATCTAAAACTTAGATGGGGGAGGTACGTTTGTTAGAAACAAAACTTCAGAAAAGAAAAGACACAAATCAATTTTTTTATGGAAAAGTTAACAGTGCAAAGAACATTGGAAAATGCTGTAATGCTTATGTCTTTACTATAATAATCTTCTTGACTACTTAGATGGAGATGTTTTACCTGAAAGCACCACTGACACTTCAAGTGAAGTACCGACAGCTCTGGTGGATGCGTCGGACTTTGAGTGTTCCCTCTGCATGAGGTATGACTGTGTTGACTTGGCATTAACATAACAAAGCCTCTCTAGCTTCTGAAAAAAGTTGCCATGGTGTAAGAAGAGAAACCTGCCAGAGAATGTCTAAGTCATTATTCTATTCCTTTTTGCTGAACCTTACATCTGGTGAATCTTTACAGATGTGGTTTTCTGCACTATGTATGCAGTTCTCCATTGTTTACCACTTGTAAAAAGGAAAACCTTTTTTGTATCCTTGGGTAATGCCTGTYACCTGTGCTTTATACAAAAGCAGAAAAGAAAGAAAGAAAGAGCTAGGACTCTTTCCTCTCCACACATTGGGAATTGTTTTTGTTGTCAGCTTAGGTTTTCTGTTCTATGTTTTCATGTTAAGGTTGTTCTACGAACCTGTTACCACACCCTGTGGACACACCTTTTGCCTCAAATGCCTTGAGCGTTGCCTTGACCATAATCCACTCTGCCCACTCTGCAAGGAGAAGCTGTCAGAAGTAAGTATGTCCTTGCCCCAATTAACAAAACTGCACAAACTTGTGTTCTTCTGGAAACATMTATGTGGAGATTTTCTCTGCTCTACTTGTGATCTGCCTCCAAAGCAGTATGGCCAGCAGGGTGGGGGATGGGATTCTGTCCTTCTCCTCCTCTCTGGTGAAACCCACCTGGAGTGTTGCACCCAGTTCTGGGGTCCCCAGCACAGAGGTGCAGCAAGTCCAGAGAAGGGCCATGAATGTGATCTGGGGCTGGAGCACCTCTTCTGTRAAGAAAGGCTGAGAGTTGTGGTTGTTCAGCCTGGTGAGGAGAAGACTTGCTCTTGGTCTTACAGTACTTCAAGGGGGTTTATAAAAAGAYAGGGACAGGCATTTTAGTAAAGGGGCAATGCTTTTAATGTGAAAGAGAGTTGATTTAAAGAGATTAGATGTAAGTAAGAAATTTTTTACCATGAGGATGATGAAACACTCGAAGAGGTTGCCCAGGGAGTTGGCAGATTCTCCATCGCTGGAAACATTAAAGGTCATGTTGGATGGGGGCTCTGAGCAATCTGATCTGTTTGAAGATGTCCCTGCTCACTGAAGGGGTTGGACTAGATGACCTTTAAAGAACCCTTCCAACCCAAACTTCTATGATTCCTTGAAAGCAGAACAAGACAGTACAGASAACATCAAGCTGTGCAGACCTCATTTACTCAAGGATATGTTTGGCACTCATTGGAATACAGATGGTTTAGCTGGTTCTTAAAAAAATGGAGGCTTCCAGTATCACATGAGGCTCATGCCTGGGGAACCCCTCCATAGCCGTGTTCATACCAAATTTCGAGTTTGAGTGGAAACTGTGGTACATGAGGAACGGTTGCTCGTTGGTCAACACTTGTCAGCAGCAGATGTAAGGTATCCCATAYATAGTGCTTCTTGTCAGTAAGCTGACAGCTGTAGATGAAAAAGACATACATATTTTTGCAAAAATGAGGATGGACTGCCTTTTCTTCCTGCTAGTACAACTTTGCCAAAAAAGGAGATGGGGTTAAAAGGACAGTGGGGTGAACCACATAGGCTGAAGTGGAAGCTTTGGTGCATGGGAGCTTAAAAGGGTAAGGAATCTTTTTAGTCCTTACTGATGTGCACTTGAGCCTCAGGGAAGAATGGGCTGGGAGGAAGAGATGTTCCTTGTTTTCTTGTTACCAGACTTAAGAGTTGACTGTTCCTTGTAGTTTCTGGCAAGCAGAACTTACAAGAAGACCGTCCTTACAGAAGAGCTGATAGTCCGTTACTTGCCCGAGGAATTATCTGAAAGGAAGAAAGTTTATGATGAAGAAATGAAGGAATTGTCAAAGTAGGCTCTCTTTATACTACTGACAGCTGTTACAAAAATGTATTCTTCAGTCTAAATTACTGAAGAAGAATAATTTGCTTATGAAAATGCACCAAAGGAATGAATTTGTAAATGAACCTGCCAGATGTTTTGTATTTTTGACGTRTATTTTGCAGATAAACAAGTAACAATGTTCTTGAATGGCGGAGAGGCAAAACAATATTCTTAAAATAAAGATAATTGCTTTTTCCTATGAAACAACATAATAGCTTTAGAAGTTACAGTGGGGGTTTTCTGGGAGTAGAATTCAAATTATCAGTGGGTTATACTTCAGGTCAGGAAAAGTTCAGTTTTGTCAGTGACTTGCGAATGTTGTGCTATAACTCAGCTAAAAAGTAAAAGAAAACATGCTGTTAATCCTGAAAAAAATTAAGTGGATTAATGGCTTTGAAATCAAAGGGGTTTTCTGAGTTTGGGGATTCTCTGCTATCTTGCTTTGAACATGATTGAGTCTTAAGTACTTCGTTACTGTGAAAAGTTGTCACCAAAATCTTGCCATGTGTATAAGATGTATCAGTGTGCATGTTTTTGGGAAATTGGCTATTTCTTGACTTTTTTCCTTTATGGAAGTAGGTTAGAGGGATTGTTTACTTAATGTATTAAGGAAAAGAGTCCTGAAATATTGTTTGTCTTATGGAAATGGCAAACCTCAAAGAGATATGCATTTACAAAGATTGAGTCTAAGGAAGCCATTTGTCTTCTATTAAGGATATATGCTGAATATAGCAGCACTCAGAAAAAAGGTGATTTTTTTAAACAATTTTCTTACAGTTTGAATAAAGATGTTCCCATCTTCGTATGTACCATGGCCTTTCCTACCATCCCTTGTCCACTCCATGTCTTTGAACCTCGCTATCGCCTAATGATAAGAAGATGCATGGAAACTGGTACCAAGCAGTTTGGCATGTGCTTAGCTGATGAACTAAAAGGGTAAGGAGATGAGCTGAGAATGTCCTGTTGTTGCAGAGGCTGCTGTGAGCTAATGGAACACTGCAGCACAGTATACTTGTCTCCCCAAACCACTGTGGTTCCTTTCGGTCCTGTATGAACCAATACTAAAGTTGCTTACTTCTTAGTTTTGAACTTTAAACATTCCTTTTTACACAAAGAAGTAATTTTATTACTCCCCTGTCGGGATAATAGCAAGAATGCAACTCATCCTGTTACTACAGGCTCCAAAAATAGCATTTAATTGGCTGCGTGTTTGGAAAGCTTGCTGGCCTGTTTGTTCCAGTGAAAACTGACTGTCTGGGTAAGGTTCCCCCTCTGTCTACTCAGTTTAAAAAGAAACAAAACAAAAATAAGACAAAACATTCAGACCTCCCATAGCTTTCCTGAAAGAGTGGTATAATTTTTATGAGACAAAGTATACACTTGGCTGAGAAGTCTGTTTTGCYGCTGGATGTTGAATTTGAATGTTTGTCTTTACTGCTGTGTTGCAATGTCTAAACTATCTGCAGTGAGTAGGTTACATTGTCTTTCTATATGATCATACCTTTCATTTATTTTTGTGACTTCTGACACTGATGTGTTTCCAGCTCCCTATGCAGAGACTGACTATATTAAAGGTCTCTTAAAACATAAAACTATCCTCTGATTCTACTAAAGCCTTCAAGTTTAAATGTTTACAGATAATGGGGTTTCGAGACCATGCTCATGGGAGAAGCATGAGGTGATCTTGAGAGGTTTGCCTTACGAGATGCAGTAGTTGCTGACTTCAGAAGCTACATTGGCAGGCTGTAGAATGGATGATGAACATGGGAATTTTTAAGAACACACTAGACAGGCATCCTYAGGTGCAGCATTTTTATATGTGATCGTCACTGGAGCTGAGAAGGGGACAGTCATTACTGAGGCTTGGCAGCCTTTCCTTGTCCACTCCATGCTTCCTGTGGGGAGGGAAACTTTATTTTTCTCCCAGACTGGACAGTAAGGTAGCTGTAAGAGTACAGGASATGCTGCAGCTTCCAGTCAGCTGTGGCTGTGCTGCAATGCCATTTGGCATGCTGTCAGTACTGCACTCAKTGGAGTTCAGACTCCAGTAGCAGCTGATGCTCCACAGTCCCTTTCAGGTCTATTACCAATTTTCTGGAAGCGAATACTTGGGAGAGTGAAGACAGAATTACCCTAGGACTTGGGTGATAACTCTCCTTACATCCCTGCAGGCTTGTGGAAAAGCCAAATTTATTTGGAATCAGGTATAATAATACAGAGAGCCATGGCATTACAATCYCCAAAACACAATAATTGGTTCGTTAAATAGCATCGTGAAGGGTATTTTAAAATTAACTGTGTCTTTAGATTTCTATG
This sequence comes from Cardinalis cardinalis, assembly GCA_014549065.1. NCBI lineage: Eukaryota > Metazoa > Chordata > Aves > Passeriformes > Cardinalidae > Cardinalis > Cardinalis cardinalis. The sequence continues at coordinate 1,809,644 of JACDOX010000018.1, forward strand.
TCCTGTCTGTTTTGAGTTACTGAAATAATTAAACTTTTTGAGCATGAGGACTTTAATAAACCACTAAAGTGCAGGAAACCTTAATCTGCAGACACCTGCCAGGCTGTTGCAGCTTCTTACACAAGTAAAGAAGTTCTTCTGTTTATTCAAAATTGCGAAATCAACTTGGAAATCCAAGAAGCGGGGAAACTTGTTTTGCCTCATCTGCTGAGACATGGGTACATACCTCCCTTTAAAAACACAGTGACAGAGCATGTTTAGTTCATTACCTTCCTCTGGTTTACGTCTCCATTTTAACTTATAATTGGTAAAAGAATATAAGCTCTTAATGTTGTCAGCACATTTTATGCCTGTCTCTAGGTGCTTTCTTGTCTCTCTGATTCAGGTCCCTGTCTACCCAAAAGTAACTCTAAGGACAAAAAAGACAAAATCATCGCTTCTGTGTTAATCTCTAAATCCAGTATGAATGTCACTAAAATTGTTAATTAAAAACAATAGTAACATAGCTGTTTAAATAGTGTATAGTGTAATATTGCTGTAACAAACTAACAGACTTGCTTTTTTTAATCAGTCCTGTTGGTAGAGCACCAGGACTTAGCTGTGTGCAGCTCTGCTCCTCCTGCTCTTCCTGATTTTTTCCTGTACACTGGCTGGGAGAGAACAGTTGTTCCCCACCCCTCCCAAACCCATGCGTTCTGGTAGAGCAGAAACAGGAGTCATTTCTTCATCACTCCATTGTAAGAAATGACCAAGCCCTAGTAAAACAAGCATTTCCATGATGAAGAATTTATCAGACCCTGTAGGGTTTGGTATCTTGAGATTGAGAGTAGATACCGTGCTTTCTCCTGCTTAACAGCAGGCTGAGTTGTAGACRTGCAAATGTATTGTGGTGAAGAGTCATTGTGCAATCAGCCTCTCTAGTGAAATCACTGCACCACAAAGGTAGAGTTAGGTAAGCTTGATAAAGTAAAAGTTAATTTCGTGCCTGTTTCCAGGGTGTGATTAAAACACACTACTACTTTAAATATAGTGGATATAAAAGTGCTTTTTGAAGAGGATATTTTGAGTTTGATTTGACTTTTTTTTTTAAGGAAACAAATGCAAGAAAAGACTTGTTATATAGATAGTTTTTTTCTTCTAAAGCCTATAGTCTTCTGCTTACACCTTGGAGTAGGGGGATAGCCCTCACAGCCATGCATTTGTTCCTCACTTTCTGTACTTTCCTTACAGTATCTTTACCCATCTTGTTTTCTTTGCAAACCAAATKAATTTGCCACCAGCAGCTGGCAACTCCCAGCATGAAACATGCTTCATTTAGTTTCCTGTCCCTTTCCAACCCTCCCACCCCATAAAYCTGCCCTGAAAATGCTGCTGCCCAGGTCCTCTGAGGGAAGGCAGAAAGGGTGGGGGTTGTGTGGCTTATGTGAATAAGCAGAAATGTATTGTCACCAAAGCAGAATCCTCTTTCAAGTAAGAAATGGTGAATTAGGCCCAGTATTTGTCCTGATGTCTATAAACACTTGTTGATGACTTCCACTTTTATGCCCTTCTGTCATTTCAGATTTGCAGATCATGGCTGTATATTAGAGATCAGGGACGTAAAGTTTTTTCCTGATGGACGCTCAGTTGTTGATACAGTTGGTGTCCGTCGTTTTAGGGTCTTAAGCCATGGCCAGCGAGATGGATATAACACAGCAAACATCGAGTATCTTGAAGATAAAAAGGTGATCTATGGTGCAAAGTTATTCATACCCATGTATTGCTGGATTCACTTAAATAGCCTTTCCTTGTTGCATTTCAAGCTAGCTGTGCATTATTTTTAAGCCAATATCATTACAAATTCACTAAAACTCTGTTTTWAAAACCATGGAACAAACTTTGTATCTTCTTTCCCTTTCTTCCTTTCTTCCCTTATAATTATCTCTGCTTAAAGTGTTACACTCCTTTCATGGATCTCAAATTAGCTTCTAGGATGCTGAGGTCAGAGTAGTGTGTAGGTGAGGTCAGAGTAACATTTTAACACTGGTTCAGAATTTAAAGCCTTCTAAAAGCACATGCTTCCGTTGGTAGAGAACTGACTGTTCTCTTGCACTGAACAGACAGTTGGCACACTTCATATGTCCTCCAGGTTCTCATTTACAGAACAGGTCCTCAGATGAATGTGGGACTCTGCTCTTAAAATGAGTTCTTAGGGACAGGTAGTTAACCATGCCCTGTACAAGCATCCATTAGAGCTGACTGAGAGCAGAGAAATGCAGAGARGGAAGTAGATTTTAAAAACAAGTCCTCTTAGCAAAGCTGCATCAAGGCAGGTGTTTTTGATGAGTGTTGACCAAAAGTTGAATTTTTGGCCATGCTTTCTGGATCATCTTTAGACTGTGTCTATAAAACCTTGGTAGCTGTTAACATGGAGCTTAGCAGTAATCTCCTGCTGGTCGATGAAGTCAGTTCTGTCATATAGCTCCAGAGTACTCTCACAGTTGAAGTGAAAGTCTGTAAAGCCTTAGCAGTGCTTTTCTAACCTGAGAAGGGTGATGCAGTTGTTTGCCAGGGCAGGAAAGGTTGAGCTCGTGGAGGTGCCTCTGCCTGTGAAAGGCTGGAATAGGCAATCTGCTCAGAGTGAGGGTTGTGCTCTGTTTAAATACCTGGTGAAGAGTAGTGGAACTCAGGTATACAGGCATTGTTTATAGATGGTGCCAGAGATCCACCTTTCATAATTAGAGTGAGATTTACCTTGTCTCACAGTGGAGACTGGTGTCTGTTCAGTGCCCTACATCCATATGTCTCATGGTCAAAAATCTCAGTCGAAAGATACCTGTTTTACATGCTSTTAAGATGAGATTAATTGTTCTCTAGAGCTGCTTCTCCTTGATTGTAAAGGGCATCTAGAGCAGGTGGATCAGATGTGTACCTGAGTGAGTAGCATAGGTGAAATCACCTATGTGATTGCACATGTTAAAGGGGAAAAAACCCCAAACAAAAATCCAGGGTCAAAACCCCCAAAAAACCCCACAAATCACCAATTTGTAGTGGTTTTTGCTTATGCTTTTCTTTTCCCCTAATAGCTAATAGTAGGCCTGTGCAACTAAAACACTCTRCTTCAATGAGGGTGTTTCTTCATGGCTGTTTCTGGTATTGGGAAAGCATCACTTTCCCTGCTTCCTGCCTGCTGAGGTGTCTACCCTCCTCCTTCTCCTTGGCTGTCCTACCATGGCCTTACCACTTCTATAAAATAGTGCTGGTCTCTGGAGTGCTGTAGACCCCCCCGTCTCTGTGCTCAGTGGCAGTAGTGTTTGTTTTGTTTTGCCAGATGATGTACCACTGTCCAGGGGTCATTCTGTGACAGGAACTCGAGGCTGTGGGTTTGAGATTATAAATATGTCCCAGGATTAGAGAGCGTATTCTTCTATTGTGCCAGAATTTAGGAATGGATACTAGTGAGGCAGTTACTGCTCCAAGAAATATCACTTCAGAACACCTAGGGGAGGGTAAAAAGACTCCAGCATCACAGGTTTGAAATCTGAGACTTAGGCACAGTTGGTTTACATAAGGACATTTGAACAGCTGTAGTCACTGCATTATTTTGCTTYGTTTGCTTCTGGGGAAGCATATAGACTCCACGGCATCAAACCTGTTTTGTTCCATCTCCCTTCTTTTAACAACAAGGTTGAAGGACCAGAATATGAAGAACTTGTCCGCCTTCATGATTCAGTCTATGATCAAGCTGTTGCCTGGTTCACTTCACTTAAAGACAATATGAAAGTGCAAATTCTCAATCATTTTGGATCTATGCCAGGAAAAGAACCAGAGCCACAGGTAATAAAACCTGCCTCCTTATGCAGCCTTATTCTACACAGAATTTTAACACTGTGACTGTTTTCTGACAGATTGTTGATGTGATTTATACATTCTAGACTCTTATTTACTCAATTTTGRTCTGTTGGCATGAAGCATGGTAAACAATATACCTGTGCAATTTGGTAGCTGAAGAGATAAATCTTAATGCTGTATACAGATAAAGAGAACACCTGCAATTAAGTGTTCACTTGTTGTTTGTTTTGTGGTGACTTTCTTAGCAAATAGAARGTGAAAAGGAGGGTGATGTTCTTCGTGGGGCTGGGCTGGTGAGTACATAACTGCATGTTTTTCCATCCTTTTGCAGAGCAACCCCAGTGGTCCTGCCTGGTACTGGTGGCTCTTGGCAGTGTTGCCCCTGGAAAACAGAGCTCAGCTGGCTATACTGGCTATGACCTCTCTGAAGGATCGTCTCATCGCCATCCGGCGCGTATTGATATTTGTGACTCGCAAAAGACCCAGATAACATGGACTTGTGTTGTGAGTGGGCACCAAAAACATCTCATGACAGGTTGTTCTGGGGGAGGGCAGAAGGGGAGGGGTTGTTTTTTGTATTTTTTTAAGATTCCTTCAAGAAGGAACAGCCCTTTCTGACTGCGTCCTGCATCCATCGATTGCATCGGTTTGTTACCTGGGTATTCACCAAACCTTGCACACTCTCCTGTTGTCCTGGTGAAAATGGAGCCTCTGCAGAGCTGTGCTRCATTTAGAATGTAGCTGATGGATGTGGATATTTGCTTCAATGTACTTCGATAGAATTGATGTTTCTAGCCAAGAGAGTTAAGTACTAGAGTAGTGCCATTGGCCTGCATGTGATCTGAATTTTCACTCAGTAGGAAGAGGAAACTGGACAGTGGATTGAAGAGGTGTTTCCTAGACTTTCTTGAAGGTAGTGAACAGAAGAGGAGTTACGCTGCCCAGCTGAAGTATGCACGAGGACTATAACCAACAGTACTCTCTGTTAGTGAATTGGAAGGCAGTCTGTCATACACCCGCATCTCCCACTCTCTCTCTCTTCAGCAAATAACAGTTTGAGGGGAAAAAACAGGTTAAGCTGTTTGTAGTCAAGGCATCTGAGGATGTTTATCTGAAAGAATAATAGCTACTGAATAAGCACACTATTTGGTAGCCTTAGGTAATCCCTCCTTTGTGATTTACATGTTGTAGCAGAATAAGTATATACAAAATGTTTGGAAATATGTACTTAGGTTTCTTTGAAAAGAAAACCCAAAGTAATCCTAGCCAGTCTTACTGCTAAATTCAAACCAAGCCGCTCACTAAAGTATAATAAACACTGCTGTGAAATAATGATTTCACCCCAAGTATGAGGGAGGCATGCTGCAGTTTACTCTGAACACCTGCTTGGCCAGTGGAACCAGTGAGGATGAAAAGTGGGGAGGTTTCCATCTCTCTCCTTCCTGCAGTGTCTTGCTGACCTCCTGTTACATTGGGGTGGTCTCTGCTGAACGTGTTTCAAACCGAAAGTGTTGTAGTTTAGTACCAGTTGCTGTATGTGATGGAAATCAGCCCACAGTAACACCATGAAAGGAGTCACAAACCGAACCTATAAAGGCACGTCTCAATGCAAGCTTCAGTCAGGTGTTAAACTTCATTTTTCTCTTTATTTTTTTATGTATTGTTTTGTTAATATCTAACTTTGATAGCTGTTAAATTGATCGCTTGTCAGTCAAATGATCAACATATGCTCAACTGCCAATGAAATAACTCAGTGTTACCAATTCAATTGGCATAGTTTCGTATTACTAGAACTGATACTACCAACAGGGAAAAAAGTTGACTTGAATCTCCATGTGCTGCAAGCATAGCAAGACCAATGTAAAGACTTGTTCATGTGCAGAAGTCTGGTAAGAAGAAATGGCTGCTTACCTAAATGGTCAAAGTGCCTGGTTTCTTTTTTAGTTCTTTTCTCCTTATTTGTCAATGAAGAGGTATTTAAACTTTTTTTTTTCCACTTTGTACATGAATTCTGGAAGAAAACTGCATTAAAATGCAGTGATTGGGATATATTACCTGCTCTCTTTGGGTATTGTAGTTATAACCTCTGTGGTCTGGGAAACAAAAATTCCATTTTTTTTCCTTTCRGCAAATGGCTACCACAAATGGTTTCTGTAACATACCCTGAATGTACTGTAACTGCCTCTACCTTGAACACGCCTTTTCTATTTAAGTGGTTTGTAAGTGTATTCTCTAAATTGTGAAGTGCATAATGTACAACCAATGATGTCATAACCTCTACAGTAGCCTTCTGCAAGTTCTGCTACCACCACCAAAATACTCAAAATTCAAGTTGAATGCATTTCCTCCAGGATTTGAGGATGATGAAGAGGAATTCACTGAAGTGCAAGGAATTGTTGTATTTGTGGGGAGGAAATGTCAGAAGTCAGTAGGCCTTCAGCCAACTGTCAGCTGAGCTACTGAAGGGTGATTTCACAAACTAATTCTCGGACCAGAAGATGGACTGTATTTGATCTCGCAATCCTTTCTGTTTAGCTTCCTGTTCTTCCCATTCCTTTCCATGCTGTGTATTTCTTCAAGACTCATTCATCTTGCTTGTTTGTGTGTCTGGCCTAGTTTTGAGTATTACTAGTTTAGCTGGAAGAGGATGCTGATGGTATTTGTATATTGCTGGTCCCTGATCTTATATGTGCTTAATTTTACAGATAGGAGTGCATTTAAGAAAAAAAATATCAAGGTGCTAGTTAGTGTCTTCTTGGCTTTGCCTCAGTAAATGTTAATGTTAATATTCTTCTCTGCAAAAGTGATTTTTTCAAGATATCTACTTTTGAGGTACTTCTGACAGAAAACCCTATGAAATGAGAGGTTGTTCACTGCTGTTCTGTAGTGTGTAAAGACATTCTATATGGGAAGTGACATTACTGTTTTCATGAAGGCCTGCATAGTTAATAGAGTGRTTGTTATTGAAAGCTGAACTGTAGAGGGATTTTTTTTTAGTCAAGGTTTAAAGCAGTTTGTGAATATTTCAGTGGCTGATGTTTTGGATAAATGATAACAACAAAGGAATTGTCTGTGTATGGATGCAAATAATAATAATATTAGCAGCCCAAAGCTGACATTTCTTCCAAAACATTGAATGCTGATCAAATAGCAAAGCTTTAATAAATAGATAAAATCACCACTGCCCTGTGGTACTTGCTTTTTAAGGGGAAGTACCAGTTTCATTTTTACCAAATCACCTCTGCCATATAATATCTTCAGCATCCAGTAGTACCTCATGGGAAAAGCTGTCTCGTTGCTCTCTAGAGGAAATGTCCACGTTACAGCCAGTCTGTGCTTAGGTGTAACTTGTTGCCAAGGTACATGTGGAAGCATTGGAGCTGAGCTCCTGGAAGAGATAGACAGGATTTGTTGCCTTTCTAGCTCATTACACTTTTCTTGCTTGCTGTCCAAGCAAGGATGCTGGGATATATGATGAGTCTTTTCACTGTGGTGAATGTGGCCCTTCTTTATACATCGTAAAGAGGCCAAAAAGAAAAAAAAATCCCTCTACCTCTACACCTGTTGTTCACCTGTAAAATTTCAAGCTACAAAATGATATATATATTTTAACCTTTTTTGTCTTTCAGAAGCATACTAATTGTTTGCCACTGAGGCCTTTTATCTACTGTATTTTAATATGTTAATTTGATAGTCATCAAKATCTCTTTGTACTTCTAACCTGTAGAACTTGTCATGTTTCTTACTGCTCCTTTTTCCTTCTTCTCCAGTCCACTTTTAAATTGATAAATAGAAAGCTGTACACTCTATTCCTGTTACATTTTACACTAGTGGAACTGGTATTTTGGTAGCGCCTTAATTTTGCAGTTGTGAAATGATTGTATCAACTCTTATCTGGGGCTTCTGACCAGATGTAAATGAGTATGTTTAATGTAGATAAACTTGAAACCATTTTTTACTGTTTTAAAGCTAGAAATGAAATGGAGTGTGTACATATGTATAAATATAAATTATTAATCTGCACCTTTTTGTATCTAGTAAATACAGGAGAAGTTCATGTTCTAACCACATTTGGCACTTCTTGTTGCATAAACAAAGCCAAAACTTTTTTTAAAAATTGCAGTGTTCATTTCATGTGTATTTGCAATATTCATGGGAAATGTGTTTAATTTATGTGATATTTGGAATAAACCAGGTTGAATTTATGCGAGTGTGAGTTCATGGGGAAAGCTTTATCAGTGTGAGGACTTGAGAGCTAGAGCTGAGGTGAACACGGTCTGAACAAAACAAGCCRCTGACTTGCTGCTGTCAGAAGAAGGGTGATAGTTTGGTTTTCCTGACAGGAGCCCAAGGGCTGACAGTTGGTCTGATGAGGCTTTAGGAAGCAGATGGCATCCCAGAAGCAGTGGTTAGATGTTGGGGTTCATGAGTGGCATGGCAATTGTTTTAGCCCCTGTGCAAGGAAGGGGGGAGGCTGCAGAGTTGTGGCACAGTGGGGTTTGCTGGGCACCCAGGGCAGACTGTAGCACCGGGTGGAATATGAGGAGTGGATTTGAAGGAGAGTTGGAGGACCTCAAAATAAGGGAAAGATTGGAGGAATTGAGCCCTTAGCAAGGGCTGGGATGGGGGAGGTGAACCTTCAGCTTTCTCAGAAGTGGATTGACAAAGATGGGGTATGATCATGAAGTGGGCTCTTCCTTTTGTAGCTTATTGGATTATTTTGTAGCCCTAAGCATCACCTGACTGGCCYGGTAAACTAAGCTCTAAAAAATACATGGTTACAGTGAGGAACAACAAATGCTTTGTTGTCTTAAGCCCAGTGAAATAAAATACTTTCAGAGTACTGTGAGGGAGGCAGTGTTCCAGAGCAAGGCAACGGGACATAGCTAGCACCAGTGTATCGGGGGGTGGGACTCTGTCAGCAGCAAAACTTTGATGATCCTCATGGGTTCCTTCCAACTCAGGATAATTCTCTTCTAAAACAGAGTTATATGAAGGCAAAAGCTAAGCCAGATTGTGGAAAGCACATCACGTTCCTCAGTTACATCTTCCTGCCAGCTAAGCTGTGGAGCAAAACTGCTATGAAGGCATTTTTGTAAATAATAGCCTTTTTTTTTCCTTTTGGTGTTGGATTGACTGACCCTTGTGTTTGTATTYACTGAATGTCTGAGCATACAAACATCAGTTAGAGGACTGCTCTTTTAGGTTGCAAGTGTATGTGGGAGTGTCTGTAAATGCTGCTTGAGTTGCTTCAATACCCTGGACAACAGCTTTTTGAAACAACATTCCTTTCACTGAAGAAAGGAGGTTTTCAAGGTTTCCTTTTTATTAGCCAGATCCTCGTGCTCCTTGAGACTCGAGAAGAAGAGAGGTAAAGTAACTGCATGAAGTTGTAAATAGCTTTTTTCCCCTGTATTCTGCATGTCCTTTGCTAGTAGRTAGATACCAAGCCCTGGAAAGGCAGCATCTCAGACTAATGCCTGCTTCCCTGAGCAATGCCATTCTTAGAGTGTGGAAACCTTAGTGGTCTGTTGTCTTGCATCACTAATCAAACAAGGAACCAAAAATAATGCTGCTTAATTCTGTCCAACAGCACTTGCTTGAAGCTGTTACCTATTGAATAATAGAATAGGAAACATAGGAGAAAAATCTGATACTGTCAGGTGCAAAAAAGAATAAAAAGAAAGTGAGTCCATGCCAGCAGTTTGCTCAGTTCCTCTAACGACTGTGCCTACTACRCTTGCAGCTAAAAGATAAACATGTTTTCCATTGCATTTACGATACGTGGTAGGAACAAGTTGTTTCTAAATTGAGATGAATATCACTTGCTGACAACTTTTATAGCTCGGTTCTGCCATATGTGGGGTTCTGCCTTGTCTGCTAAATTTGGGACTTCATGCATCTATGGAAGAAATGTCTTCACTTGTAAATGTTGCTTACATTTTTTCTCATAAACATTTGCTGCTCTTTTTGCAACAGCCATATTGCAGCCTTGCTCCTGGGAGGACCTGGATTTTGAACACAGAAGCTTTTGTTGGGGTCAGGCTAGTTAACCTCACCACAGACAAAGTTACAGAAACAGCTCTGGTCCCCTTTTCYCTACCCAGTGTGCTCCAGAGGTAGAGCTGCATTTTTAAAGTTAGAGGCCTGTGTCCTTGCAAACCTGAGGATGGCATATTGAGAATGGTATACAGCAAGTGACCAAGAGCATAATCTGTCTACCATAGCAAAAGCCAAAGGCAGGCATMTCTCTGTAGCCCCTTCAGCCCATCAACCTGTTCACAACACCTTAAAATCCTCCTACTCTCAGTTCAGCTCACAAAGCCCTCAGGAGACCCATTACCCATCATCCTGATTCTTGCCTGTGATTCCCTCTCCGTCTCATCTCAACATCTTGTTCCTCCCTTGCTGACCCACTGGCTTTCTTTTCAAGGGAGAAAAGAGAAAAGGTAAATAAACCAAAATCCCAGGAAGGTTTTGCTGACTGGTGGCTTCAGTTGCCAATTCTTTGGCCAAAGCTATAGTAAGAGAGCAGGTTCAGGATGCAGGACTTCTTAAATCAGAGTAGATCTAGCAGAAGGAGGKAGGAATTATGGTGTCCATCATCATAAGTGGAGAGATATCCAACTTCAGTCTCAGCCCTGCCCTGGAGCAAGTACCTCATGTTTTCTGCTAGTGGCTGGGGTACCTCACAGTGCTGGCTGGTTGCTCTTGTTGGTTAAGAGAACACAGAATTGCTGTGGCTAAGTAGTCATGGTATCAGAAAACACCTAASTGCTCTGTGCCAGTTTTATTTTCTTTCGTCTGAAATTATTTGGCTTGGGCAGAAGGAGGAAGATCATCAGATCATGAATGGAAGTCCACCTAGCATGGGCCCAGCACCAATGTGATTTCCTTCTGTGTTCAGGGAAGATCYATCACCATGAGGCTGCATGGAGATCTGAACCTGCCACCAAGGTCTTTCATAGTTCCAGTTAAAGCACCAGTGATGGTGTGTGTTACAGAGAACAGCTCTTCTATTAAGAGGTGTACCAAAACTGTCAAGGTAAATTTGCTTTCTGCCACTTAGAGCCTAAGCTGCACCTGGGGCATTGCTGAAGGGTGACTTCATTCCTGATACCTTCATGCATCTGCCTGGAGCCCTGCCCATACTTGGAGAAACACTGTGGAAAGGACATTGTTGTCTACAGGCACATCAAGAGGTGCTTCTTCATGTCGAGCCCTCTCAGATCAACTTTTTAAGTAAATCTGTGAAGTCTTATGTTGTAGACCCAAAGTTCATTTGCCAATGGAAACCAGATTCAAATAGAGATATTCAAAGAAAACAGAAGTTACTTAYCCAGAACCAGAAATCACTATGTAATTTCCCCCTCCTCCTGGTTCTTTCTTTCCCTGGTCTCTAGTGGAAGTGGAGGGCAGGAGAGCACGTGAGGGAACATCCAAACCTCAGGCACTGAGCTCTGTGGTGGGACCACAGTAAATTCCAGAGGAAAAGTGAATGCTGAAATACCCRGCCTGGTTTGCTTAAGGTGCCGTGGTCCCAAACCTTGTGTGTACTTGTGGAAAAACTGTTTGGAAGATAGGAAGTTACTTTAAGTTTTTATTCTCCCTTGCCCTCTGTTCTTATGAATCGACTCTCTGCCCCCACACCAGGTTTACCTACAAAGCTCAAGATTAAGCTCATTTGCACCCAGGCAGAGTAAATCCTCTATAAGAATTGGATCAGTTTCCAAGTAGTCTAATGTTCATTTTCAATGTTGAATACTAGCAGACACTTGGAAAGTACAAGAAATTCTTGAGTGGTAAAAATTAAAAGAATCTGGCAAGATGTTTTTCCCAAGTCCCTCAATTTGATTCTTCTACACATCCTGGAAAACTTTTTATTTTCCAAATTTATATATAGAATTTGAGGGATGGTCTGAGTTTGAGCAAGTAATGTGGCATAATCATAGCATTCATAAAAAATAATCAATTCCTTCTATAATTCTGCAATATTGTGACCTCGGTAACACAGTGTATTAATTCCTCTGATTAATTGTGCATAAAGATCTTCCATTTTCCCTCATTTTGGATTGTTTTGTCTAGGCTCAGAGCTTCTGTTATTTCTGGTATGTTTTGTTTTGCTTAGAGAGGCCCAAATCGATCACACTTTCCTAAGTAAAGGAACTGTACAAAAAATGTGCCTCCCACTCTTCACACGCTGAAGTGTTTCATTTGCTGTGTAGACAGTTAAAAGGTTGTGTTCAGAACCCTTTATTTGAATCACGAGCTTCTCATTTCACAGAGGTGCCTCCTTACCAGATGGCGCTTTCAAGAAAATAATTTTCTTGTTTACTTTGTAGCAATTGACTCTGCCTAAGTGCTGGCTTTGACCAGTCATTTTCAAATATTTTCGGTACGTGCTAATTCTGCAGTGCAGAGGCTTCTTCATTTTACTGTTGAGAACAGTAAGAGGTAATTCCTCTTGGAGGACGTGTCCTAGAACATCGGTAAGGGTTGATGTTCTTCCAGTTGTAAGACAGCCTGAGTTTACATCCTTTTTTTTAGCAGCAATATCTGTTCCCCTTTCGAYAGACAGCTGCTGATTGCAGTTTGCCTTTTGCTCAGCACTCTGTTCCTTCTGCRTCTGGTGCTGGAAAATCTCTTGGCACAGAGGAGTTAAATATTTCTGAGCTCTTGCTTGAGTCATCTGTCCCCGGGTGGGGAGTGGGTTTGCCTGCAAGCACGTCCTGCTCTGGAGCTGCTCCTGGAGCAGGGGCAGGGCTCACGTCCCCCATGCACCGCCCAGCAGAGCCAAGGCAGCGGCACCGCAGGTCCCAGCTAGCGGGGCTGGGAGCACAGCGCTGGGCAGGAGCAGCCAGCAGCACTGTCACTTTCCTCCGTGATTYCAGGTGGAAAAAGGAATGCAGGGAAAGCAGGGATGGGTTTGGCTYTGCTCTGTTCAGAAGCTGTGTGTGAGATTGTTCTCTGGCTCAGGCACTGCTTGGCACAGAAGAGAGGTGTGTGGCTGCCGTGTGAAATCCTCTTTCCCACCCAAAATGTGCAGTTTCACACAAACTACCTGTTGGGAGTGACTTCTGAATTGGACAAATTTGAGGAGCTGGGGAGGAAGAGTGTGTAACATTATCTGGAGCCCAGAGAAATGCTAGTACTTCATGTCACAGCCTCTAGCACTGAAGAGACTTCCTGAGCCAGATGTGACGTCTGTGTGTTCCAGAGCCCTCAGTACATCTCACACCTTGATTTTTTATGGCACTGTTTTGAACCTACAGACTTTTTTGGCAAGGATCTCCACAGGCTGACTGGAGGGTGTGTAAAGGACTGCTTTTCTGTTTGGACTAGGCTATTACTAGCTTCCCTTTGCACTCCCTAGCTCTTGCATTGGCAGATTGGAGGTAAAYAACAGGGATTTGGTCTTTGGGGGGCTCAGGTGGGTGAGGATGGGCTAGTGAAGGCAGACTTTTTGAAAAAGCCATGGGTAGGTGGCCTTAACATCTCATAATTTCTTCCAATAGAGGAAATTAAGGGGCACCAGGAACTGAACAAGGAAAGGGATTGTTTCTCCAAGCCAGTGACCTCTTTTTTTTTCCACTTCTGTTGCACTGCTAGAACTTTATCCGACCAGAGAGTCCAGGCTTAGTCTCCCACTTAGATCCTTTCTGTAATTTCTCAAGATCAGCCTTCACTGGTATAAGCCTGAATGGCACARCAATATCAAGAGAATATCACCCTGTGAGGGGTGGCTGAGGGAGCTGGTGTTGTTTAGCCTGGAGAAAGAGAGGCTCAGAGGAGCCTCTTCAGCTCTACTCTCCCTCTACTCTCTCTCTCTACAACTACTCAAAAAGAACTTGTGGTGAGGTGGGGCTTGGCATCTTCTCACAAGTAACAAGCAAGAGCACAAGAATAAACAGCCTCAGTTTTACATCAAGGGAGGTTTATATTAGGAAAAAGTTCTTCACCAAAAGGGTTGTCAAGCATTGAAACAGGCTGCTCAGGGAAGCAGWAGAGCTGCCATCCSTGGAGGTATTTGAAAGACCAGCAGGTGTGGTACCTGGGGACATGGTTTAGTGGTGAACTTGGCAGTGCTGGGGTAAGGGTTAGACCTTTAGGGTAGTCTCCAACCTAAAATATTCTATTATTCTATGCTTCACCCAAATGCTTTCCTTCTGAAATCTTCTAAGTCTAGCAGTCCTTTGATGAGTTTTCCTGTTCTTCTTTGCCTGCACCTTTTCTGTCTACCTTTCTCTTTCCTGTACTGGAATACAAAGGAGCTTTGAGGGTACAGAGGGGAGCAGAGGGAGCCTGAAAAGAAGCCAGAACTTGGGTATTTTTGCTAAAACACCTCATTGACATCCCAGCCTGACTCACCACACTCCATCACTCACTCAAGCCCCTCCTGGATGATTCARGAGGTCATGGAGTTGTGTGTAGCTCTTGTTATGGTGTGCTGGTTTTGCCTGGGATAGAGTTGGTTTTCTCTGCAGTAGCTCCTTTGGGGCTGAGTTTTGGATTTGGGCTGGAAACAGAGTTGACAACACAGACGTTTCAACTATTGCTGAGCTGTGCTTACAGAGTCAAGGCCTTTTCTGCTCCCCACCCCACCAATGAAAAGGCTGGGGGTGCACAAGGGGCTGGAAGGGGACACAGCCAGGACAGCTGTCCCAAACAGACCAAAGGGATGCCCTACACCCTATGGACTCAGSATATAACAATGGGGGGAGAAGAAGAATGRGGGGAAGCTCAGAGTGATGRCATTTGTCTTCCTAATTCACCATTTTATGTGATGAGGCCCTGCTCTTCTAGAGCTGACTGAACACCTTGTCTGTGGGAAGGGGTGAATGAATTCCTTCCTTCACTTTYTGCTGATGTGTGTGGCTTTTGCTTTACCTGTTGAACTGTCTTTATCTGAACTCACCATTTTTTCCCCTCCTACCCTCCCAATTCTCACCCCTATCCCACCAGGGAGAAGGCAGTGAGTGGCTGTGTGGTGCTTCATTGCTGTCTGGGTTTGAGCCATGTTATACAACACGCACACAAATCCTTTATTTTGGTTACCACTGGTTACCCAACTCCCCTCATTGCATAACGTCTGTCAGGAGCACCAGGTGACTTGTCACCCTATCTCCTCTCACCTCCTCTCACCTCCTCTCACCTCATGGCTCCTGCTCAGGCAACAAGGCCTGTGCTGCTCTGAGCCAGCCCAAGGGCTGCAGCCTGACCCTAACCTGGAGCCACTTCCAGGCACCACGGAGAGGGGCCCTACAGCAATCCTCTGTGCTGTGCCCCACCAACTCTGTTCTTGACAGTAACTTTATGCCTTCAGGGCTGTACAGATGCAAATATTTTTCCTAAGCACATTTCTATGTCCTGCGTCCCTGTGGGAGTTTTTAGTATAATATTTGTACTTTGGGAAAATAAGTATCTTTACTCCTGGGAGCCAGGAGTTCCCTGCAYGTTCCCAGAAGAAGCTTAGGAAGAGCCCTATGAACCTGTTTGCATCCACAGGTCSTGCTCAGAGAAACTTGCCTCCTGATTGCTTCTGGAAAGAGGCACTGAGACTCCTCCTTAATGCCTCATTTCTCTTGCTAAACTTTTAGACAGAAAACCCTGCCTGGGTGCAAGGTTGTGCCTCTGTTGTCAGCCCCAGCAGTGCAAGATGACTGAATCCAGCTACCTCTCCCAGGAGCTACTGGGAGGTAATTACATTATCCTGCCCCTGCAGACTGCTGGGACTGAGCCATGACAACCACTGACAGAGACAGTGTTATGTTGCAAYCACTACTCATTATTGTGGTTAAAATAGACCCAGAGCACACAAAACAAGAAGAAATCCTTCCCATCTTTCTAGAGGGCTCCAAGTGCTGCTGCCAGCTGGGACAACAGTGGGACTCTGTAAGGTCTCATGGCTGGAGCAGCAGTCCTTCCCTCCACAAAATGTTCAGCTRCTTGGTGATTTCAGCAAGATTTTCCAGTGAGAGAGAAGCCTCAGTTCTTGTAGCTTTAGTGAAAAGTGGTGGCCACACAGAGGACAAAGACACTAATTTTAATTCCTGTTCCTGCTAAGGAAAAACCTGCATTTTAAAAGATTATTGATCAAGCAGAAGAAATAAATATTGAGAAAATAAGATGGATGGTTCTGAGAGCCCTGGGAATTACTTGTTTTAGTATTAATCTGCTGTGTTGTCTTGTTCCCTCAGAGCATGACTAATCCTGCAGTACACTGCAGGGGTCTGGCTCGCTCTGCCCGAGTGTGACCAGAGCAGTGTTTGGCCTCTGGACTTGTGACTAATTCAGGATTGCTTTTATTTTTGTAGGCTTCCAGGCAGGAACCTGGTGATCCTGCCCTTGTACCCCTCCTGCYCCCTTACCCAGGCTGCTGTGGGTTTCCCTTTATCCTTTTGTTGTGCTGTGGGACATGGTGGTGCTTCTCTCACAAACGTGTCTTGCCTGGGCTGCAGCACCCTGCTGCTGGCCCCGTGCTGGTGGAGCACTTCAGCCCAGGAATCACAGGGATGCTGTGCCTCAGCTTCAAGGAGAACCTCATGTCTCAGACACTGGCCAGGAGGGCAATTACATTGCTGTGAGTGACCATGCATCACTTCAAAGGGAGGTAATTAAACATCTGAAGGCCAGAGACCTGCATTAATGGCAAGAGATATCAATCAAGAGCTCTGGGGGCAGTGTCACTGCCCAGGTGAAATGCTGATCCCTGGCTGTGCTGCTGCCAGTCTGCTGTTTCTGAAACTCGAGAAAGACATTTGAGACCTATGGAAATTTGGAAATCATATTAAGTGATGAATCTTAGAAAGTAATTACAGAGAAAGAAAAACAAGCAAAAGGAACAGTGTTGTTTTTTGCCCTTCCTCCGCCATGTGAAATGGTAACGGAATATGGTTTCCTGGTGTGGTGCTTTAAGTACAGTGTGTCCCAGTTTCACAGTGTTCAGTACAATGTGTACAAAAAATAATGTGAGTGTGTTGTGGTTAGGCTGTTTATCAGCTATCTACTTTACTAAGTAGATATTTCTATAAAGGTGGTGTTTTCACTATGAATTAACTATATAAGTAAAGAAAATGAAAAATCTGTTAGCAGAAAATTAAATCTCACAGGATCCTGAAAAGAAGCTGCRGGGGACAGTCAATATCAGGAAGGTAATCTTCTGGGGTTTTTTTCCTTCCCTTTTTTAAAGTATTACATAGTTTGGGGTTTTTTTTGGTGGGGAGGAGGGGGATGATGTTATTTGTTTTAATAAATGGTTCCTGGATAAAGAAAGCAACTACGCTGTCACTTTGCAAAATTTGCTGTGTCTCCTATCCTCTGCTGTAAGTCCTCTGAATATGACATTATTGTGTAAAGTTGGCATCATTCAACCATCATTCTGTGCCAATACCTGCAACTGACAGCACGTTCCAAAAGTCCATCAAACCCTGGTTCACATTTCTAATGCCTGGTCATTTCAGCCAAGTGTGTGCTCCTTTTTATTTGCTCTTCATGGAAAGGCTTGTTTTCTTTAAAGGTAAGTTGATGCTTTTGTCTCTTCCATGATGTACATGGAAGGGGTGTTTAAACTTCCTTTTGCTCCCCATCTTTCTCTTTGTGGTCCCTTCAGGCTCCTCACATGGTGGTGGGACTTTGATCCTTCACAGACACCAGCTGGTCAAAGCAAAGGCTGCAAAAGCTTCTAGGCTCAGTTGTTGGTGTGTGCTCTGCAGATTTCCCCTTCCATGTCCTCCAGCCCAACTGGAACTGTGCAGAATAATCATAACTTTCTTCTCCTTTTGCTGGCAGGAGCAGGATAGCTTTGTTCTCTTCTCTTCTCTGACAGTCAAAGCAGCCCATCTCTTCCTTAGACCATCTTTCAAGTTCCTGTGTCCTTAATATACATGCCTAGAAATGCACACTGTACTATATTCCAATATTTCCCCTTGGATGGGACACATCCCTCTCAAGACTGAATCTTCCTCTTAATGGGTCCCAGTGCCATTGATGGGTCATCATAAGCTCACTCCTTCTTTCTCTTTTCAGCATTTCCAGGTTTCTCTTCCTGTCTTCCAGATAATTTTTGTTGCTGCTTCCAAAAATGTATTTTGCATTATTGAATTTCATCTCCATTCAGTTCAGTCCTGTGGGTGTTCAGACACATAATCCTTTTCCTCCTCTGTGCCAAAGTCTTTCAGCTTTGTAAAACACTTCCATGCGTATGTTAACCTCAGGAGTTACTGAATAGGAAGGATTTCTCCCAAGACGAGTCCTTGGGAAAAAACCACTAGGTATTTCTTCCCTATCTCCAGCACGTAATTCCTTTCCAACTTGAAGCATGGATCACCTCTCCTATGAGGAAAGGCTGAGACAGTTAGGTTTGTTCAGCCTGGAAAAAAAAAAAGGGTTTGGGGTGACCAAACTGCATCTTTCCAGTACCTGAAGGAGCCTACAAGAGAGCTGGAAAGGGACCTTTTACAAGGGCATGTAGTGATAGGACAAGGGGGAATGGCTTCAAACTGACAGAGAGTGCATTTAGATTAGATGTTAGGAAGAAATTCTTTCCTGTGAGGATGGTGAGACACTGAAATAGGTTGCCCAGAGAAGCGTTCTCTGAAGTGTTCAAGGCCAGGTTGGATGGGGCTCTGAGCAACCTGGTCTAGTGGAGTGTCCCTGCCCAAAGCAGGGAGTTGGAAATAAATGATTTTTAATGTCCCTCTCAACCCAAACCATTCTGTGTTTCAGTGAAAGAGATAATCATGTCCTGTGTTTATTCATCCAGCCTTTCTGCAAAAACCTACCAGCCCTTGACCAGAGTGTAGATGAGACTCAGCTGCTTTGGCATAAAGCTCAGGCTCCTGGATTCAAACACTGCTAATTGCAGAACATGTGTCTGTTTATGACTTTGAGAAGTCACAGCAAGGGCTGAGCCCAAGTATAAGGTGGCAAAACATGCAGCTGGAAACAAAAAAGAGAGGTATGGTGCAGAATATCCTGTGACACTAGTCCAAAACTACATTTTGTGTGTGAAGTCAAAAGACAAATTTGTTAGCCCAGGTGAAGTTACTGACAGTTACCTCAGTTACCGACTGCTTTTGCTCAGACAGATATAACATCTTTAATTGGAACTACCAAAGTCCGTCCATGACTTCTGGTTACAGTAGCCCACCTAATCAGTAAACCTCAAGCCCATCCATTTATTTTTTAAACCAACTCTCTTCCTGTTCAATATATGTACTATTTTCCTTTCTAACTTAAAGATCTGGTACACTGAAATCAGGGATCTAGTAAGAAAACTTGGTCAAGGGAGAAATTGTTTCTTCTTTTATTAAGTTACAGTTGGGTTAAAAATGCCAACAAACAGATCCAAAACTACCGCCAGGTTAAAATAACTTGAATTAGAAAATATTTTAGAAATATCCACAAGAGGTCACTGTTATCATTAGCAATAGCTAAACAGAACTTAACACTTGAGAGCTGAGCATCCTTTCTTCCTTAGAGGAAACATAAGGTCGTTCAGAATAAACGTTCCCCCAATAATACCTCTCTCATCTATCTTACAAAACAAAATGATTGAGGTAACAGTTTGTTACTCTTAAATTAGTCCTAAGAATCCTAGATTTTAAAGAAACTAAAACTATTCCACAATTTCCTTGTTAAAGAATGACCTTTGCAAATCAAGTTATTTTATTGGAAGAATTTATAGGGATGTGCACACGGTTTGCTTTATGGTTTCCCAGGGTACTAAAGCAGAAAATATAAATAAGCCTCAAAATTTTGTCTTAGGTTGCTGTAGGATGGCAATCTCCCTTGGGGGAGAAAGCGGAGAAAGGCTAGGGCCTTTTCTTATCTTAAAAGACATGCAGACTGAGGAAAATATGTGAAAATGCCAGCAGAAGCAAAAGTATCCTTCTTTTAATCTTACAATGCAAGATCCATAAATTTCTTTAGGTTATATTAAATAGTAACCTCATACCCTGACAGTTAAATTTGGTGGTTAAAAAAAGGGGCAATTTTGAACTGGGACCTCCAGAATGCCAAATTTTCAATCCCACAGAAATACAGGGACTGCCTGTAATTTCCACCATGCCAAACACAAGGGGAGAGTAGGATCCGTGTTATTTGAGCATCCTCCTTTTTCAACGAAATTGCTTTCTCTTACCTTGAAAGAA
The DNA here is from genome assembly GCA_014549065.1 of Cardinalis cardinalis. Lineage (NCBI taxonomy): Eukaryota > Metazoa > Chordata > Aves > Passeriformes > Cardinalidae > Cardinalis > Cardinalis cardinalis. The sequence goes on from JACDOX010000018.1 coordinate 1,829,626, forward strand.
TCACTGAAAAGCATCATATTTGAATGATTACAATGCAGACAAAGGTGGCCTTTCCTTTCTAGGTCCTCATATGAAATGGAAAAAGAAAGCAGGGAGGTCACCATAATGTGCTGTAGACAGTAATTCATAGCAGCAGCGTTGCCCACTTAGCGTGATTGCTCCAAAGTGTTCTGCTGTCCAATGGAGGCAGCCATTCCTCACAAAAACAGCAGTCTGCTTCCTCAGAGGGAAACAAACAGGATGGAAAGGGCAGAGGGATATTACTTTAGGACAGATGCAGATCAAATGAAGCAGTGCTTGACTCGGGCCTTGTGCCCAAATGACAGTGTAACTGCTGTGTTAATGGAAACCCTGGAGGTGGAATGAATATGGGCCTTTCTCTGGGCAGGCAGTYGCTGGACCAGAGTAATTCTATACTGTGATTGAAGTGCAGATGACAAGAGACAAAAATAGGCTTTGCTTTTTTCCAGCATCAGTTTTGAGCCTGCTGAGTAAAATCTTCCATTCTGCTCATTATTGTTCCTTAACCTCTGGGCAAGTTGGTCCATGAGCATTTCTAGTCAACGCCTCTCCTGACCTTCTCTACCTAAGCAAATTTGCTATAATAACTGTTACAGAATACATCATCTCCCAATAGTTGCTTGGGAGTGGTTCTCACTAGGTCGTGCTAGTTGAAGGAAAGCCAATGTATTTCCAGAGGGCAGTGATTATTCATGGGAAATAATCTTTTTCAGGAAAGAAAAGCCACCTGATGAGCCATTCTAGAGCAGCTATTGCAGTGTGTTTGTTTTGGAACAGCTATTCTGGTCTAAAAAGGCCAGAGGATTACCAGATAACCTGGTGTTCACACACACCCACACCCTGCAGCTGGCTGGAGTGTGCAGTTGTACACCTGTCTACATAATTATGTGGACATGTTACATGGCCAGGCACTGAGAAGTCTCAGTGGAGTGTGGCCCTTCCTGATCGTAAAAGATGTGTTCTGTATGCAAGGGGAAGTATTGGACAAATGTTGTAGTCCTTCATATCACAGATTCATAGAATTGGCAAGATTGGAAAAGACCTTTAAGTTCATCAAGCCAAACATTGCTCTTGCACCACCATGTTCACTACTAAGCCATGTTCCTGAGTCCTCTATCCACATGTTTTTTGAATGCTTCCAGAGATGGTGATTCCACCACTTCCCTAGGCAGCCCATTCCAATGCCTGGCAACCCTTTTGGTGAAGAAATTTTTCTAAATATCCAATGATGATTTGGTCCTTGGCCATAAAATAAAAGGCAATCTTTGTGATTAAGGTGGACAACGTCAATTTCTCCTCAAGTATCTTAAAATCTTTAAACCTCCCTTTTGACAAAGATCATTGGTGTATCTGGCTTTTTCCTTTCGATAAAGCACTATTACAAACTGTGTCTACCACTATAACTACTTGACAGTGGCCTGAAGCAAGGCTTGTTTGTGAGCTTGCTCGTGAACCATTTTTGCAGCTGATGGAAAGCACAGCAGCATCTGAGCCCAGGCATTGAAGAGGTAAATCCTGTGAGTGAAAGAGAAGCAGGGATGGCAGCACAGCATAGAGCTGGAAATCCTTTTGTGGTGGTTTTCCTATGGGAAGTGAAAAAAAGTTCTCCTGAAACACAATTAAGTGAAAGCCAAATGCTAAAACTGGCGCTTTGAAAAACGAGCATAGACTTTTCTAGGCCATCTGTTTCCTAAATCTGGGAGGCAATCCAGTCTGGAAGTATGTTCCCAAACACCTTTCATGTACAGCAAGGGGTTTCTCCCACCCAAAGCTGAATTTTTTTCCAGGGGTAGGTGCCCTGTAGTGCTCCTGAGCTAATCATATTACCTTAGATGATAACTAAAGAACAGGAACTGGAGTGATTTTTTTTTTCTGATTCAGCTATAGTTACTATGAGGAAGGCTAATCTGTGGGGTGCACTCAGATATACCTTGTGATTGAAGTCCACATCTGTGACACAGTTTGATTCACACTTGCTGAATATTAGAAAGGCAACATTCATGATAGTGATCAATATATGTGCTGCACATAACAATGGCAGTTCAGGTAATTAGGAAGGATGCCTAGAATGAAGCTGGCATCTGAAACCTGCAGGTTTCCCTTCAGAGAAAGGCATAAAAGAGTAAAGCAGGAGGAATTAGCACATTTGGCTTTCAAGCCCTGTGGAGAAATTCTCTTTGCCAGTGGCAGAGGCTCTATCAATCAGAGGAGGAAAAGGACGCTGCCTTTGAACCTCTTTGCTTTCTTGCCTCTTACAGCTTTGGCTCATATCAAAATGAGGGACATTGGCAAGGATGTGTGTGCACACACAACAACAGCAGGTAAGAGTATTGTAGCCACCAGAAAGAAAGGTTTCTTCATTCAGCCCTTGTAATCCTTGGGCAGGGCTTTATTTAGATGTTTCTAATTACCACAGTATGTTTAAATAGATACCCAGAGTAATCAGCAGGGAGCAACAGCTCTCCTAACTGCCTGGCAGGGCTGATGATGACAAGGGTCATGTAATGGCTTAATATGATGCCACTTAATATCCTACTTAAGCAGTGTAATTATGGGGTTTATTTGATAGAGCAAGAAGGTTTATCTCCTGCAGAAGGCGTGAATGAGATTGCCAGATGCCGGTGCTGCTGCATTTTAAGATTCATTTTTTATATCATATAGTTTTTACAGCCTTGTCCACTTGGGTGATTTTGATTTTCTAAATCCAACACAGTCTGTCTCTTCAGTCTGTCTCAGTGGTGCCCCTGTATAAATAAGCCACTTTCCTCTAGTAGTTGGCAGCTCTCATTACAAATATTTTCTGCCAGCTGCTCTTGGAAGATTTCTTTATTTTAGCTTTTCACCACAAAATGGAGATCTCAGACACTCATCCCATGTTTTAACATAGTATGCCTCAAAGGAAGTGATTCAGTCTTTGTATACAGTCTTGGTCGACAGCAAAGTTTTCATGCAGAAACATAAAAAAGAGATTTATGTAACTAATATAACACTGAAAACAAACAAGCCCTCCAACCAAGTTCAAAGCACCAGGTTAACGTGTACTTTCTAAATAAATATGGTGCTTTCAAGTTCGTCTAGACCTCACGATCTAAATCTTAAGATACTCAAAAGAACTGAGGGGGAGGGAGGGGGGGACTGTGCTAAAATTTCCGAGCCATTGGGGGGTTTTCCATAAGAATTCACAAGTGCTGAGCTCTTGCCACATCTTCTGAAGACTGTAACAGGAGAGGACGGTGCCTGGCATTGAGGGCAAGGGCAAGACCCTCTGGGGAAGTGTACCCCCATCAGAGCAACACTGCTTCCTGCAAAAACACTGAAACAAATAATCTCACACCTGGAAGGGAGCAGGGAAGGAATAGCTGCCAATGTAGGCTTGTCAAGCCAGTCTTATTTCTTTGTGTGACAGGGTGACAGATCTGGCTGACAGAAGCAAATGCATGTCTGGTCACGGCGTCTCCCACAGAGCGCTCCCAGGCAAGTGCAGCGAGTGTGTGGTCTAGACAGAGCTACTGCRTGGTGGGCACAAAACAGCCTGGAAAACATTGCTCAGAGAGGGACAGCGATTAACTCATTATCCAAATGGAAGTTTTGATCAAGAAGGGCTCAGTGGGAGGCTGCTGTGGCCCTGTGATTGCTCAGAGTCCTGGGCAGTGCAGCCAGCGGCGCCGATGATGGACTGGAGAATGAGACTGGTGCATTTACAGACAGCAGCAAGGAGTGAGCACCTCAGGGATGCTGGGGCAGGCTCCAAAAGGCTTGAGGTATTTAAGATATGTCCTTGTAGAAAAAAAGAAAAAACAAAGCAATTTAATGCAATTTAGAAGGAAAGTGTCCAAACTCCAAATGCCAGAGAGGGATCAGCTATGCAAATAAACAAATCTATAAAAAAAATTAAAAACTCTAGTGGACTGGTTGTTTAAAGTGAGTTTACTGTGTCATGCTGTTGTAAAAAAGATAAATCTCATGTTCCTACATGTACATAAGAATATATAAAGTAATGCTTTAACTCTGTTCAGCTCAGGCATTGCCTTAGCTGCAAGGCTATGTCAGGTTTGTGATACTGCACTTGACAGAAGGTGAGCCCCAAGAGGAAACAACACAGAAGAGACCCCTGGAAAAGGCAGAGCCAAGAAAGCAGGATCKGTTTCCCAGGTCTGAAAGTCATGGGTTTGGTTTAGCCTGAGGAGAGGCAGCTAATCTGCCCTTCATGCCTCTCCTGGAGGAGACAACTGAACCAGTGTCACAGCAAAGATGGTAAGGTTAGACATGATGTAGGCCTCCCTTGCTGAGGCAGGAGACATATCAGGCCTCATTACCAATGGCTGAAGGAGAGCTGAGACAGGCATTGCTGTGGAGCAGCCCCCATGCAGCAGACACCAAGCGCCTGAGGGTGGTGGTGGGTGACCCTGCAAGGAGGGCAGCCAGCTCTGCTGCAGTGGCACAGCTGCCTCCAGCCCCCACACATGGGCTCAGACATCCATAATTCTGCTGAGACTCCTGGCCAAGGTGGTCACCCTTCCTCCAGCTCTTAAACTCTGCTTGCTCCCTCTGCTAAATGATGAGAAAAATAATGGCAAACATCGCTGAAAGGCATGAAGTTGTTCTTGGAAGCTAGGAAATATATGCAAGTGACCTTTGTGCGCTGCCTGTCTGGCATGCCTGCGGATGCATGCCTTTACCTTGAGGTCAGTGAGACAATAACCTGTGTTTGGGTCAGAACCTCTCTTCAAATTTCTGCAAGATTTATCYGTATGTTACTCAAATGGCACAGTTACAACAAGGTGTTATTTTACAAATGCTATTTAAAGGATTGAGTCTTCTGGAGAAACCAGTGAGTCGTGGGCTGTATGGAGTCCTGTGGTTTGAAATTCTCAAAGACATGTAGGTATCTGGTGGTGAGCTGAAGTGCAGGGCACTAACATCTAACCTTTCTTTAAATAGGTGGTCTCTTGCTTTGCTTCCTGCCCTCCATCTAGTACAAGGGCATGGCACAGTCACCAGACATCTTAGGCTTTAAAAGAAAATGAAATGAAAATGAAAATCAATGAAAAGAGCCTGCCACCATTCTTACCTCAAGAAGAAACAGCTTTTTGTCCCTGGGGAGAACACAGGTTTGTGACAAACTAAGGGGAAGGACATCCTGCTCTGCCTGCCAGCTTTTGAAAGCMGTATCATGCCCTCTCAGCTGGCACAACCAAGGAGCTGGCTCTCTTCATGTCCRCAGGGAATTAAGGCTGGCTGAAGGAACGTAGGAAATCTGAAGTGATTCAGACAAGCATGACTCAGCCACCCTGTCACAGCAAGTTTATAATGCYGAGGAAGAAATTTACTCTTGAACATATTTTAATTGACACACCAGATAATATACACTGAAAGAATATCTTTCAAAATAGAAGATGACAGACTTTCAACATCTGGTCTAATTCCCTGCAACTATACTAGCAGATGTAAACTGTTATGTATTCCATTAGCAAATATCCTTCCTTTATTTCCTTTTTCTAAGGATATGAATGCAGATGTATATATTTTTATTACAGCCATAATAATCTATCTTAATTTTATATATTCATGCTTGAATTCTGGATTTAAGCAAAAACTGCTCATGGTGCACAAAATTCTGCATGCTGGAATGGCAAGGAATTTTGCTAATTGCTTATGTGAAGCTAGGATTTTGCTCAATGAGATTATTCATGTGTTGGGAGTTTCCAGAAGCAGTATAAACTAACAGTATAAACTGTGAGTCTGAAGCTGAAGTTGTGTTTATAGGAACCATAATTGCATCAGAAAAATTCTGGGGTTTTTGTTGTTGCTGTTGTTGAGCTTATTTGCATTTTTTCYTCTGGAGCTGATTGAATGAGGACTGCTTATGAGTCCTTATTTTGGCTGTCTCATGGTGATCAGAGAATGACAGAGTGGAAGAGCTGTGCCAGCTTTGCTCCCTCCACTCTGTCCCATGAGGCCTCAGGGAGGTTTTGCAGGGATCCAAGAGGGGCTCCCAAGTGGGGCGCACAGGCCAGGGAAGAAAACCTGCCAAACTACCGGTTCAGATGATTTTTAATTTAATTTTAATTTTAACTTATATTTTTTCCTGCTTGCAAGAGTTCTTCACAAAGATTCCCAGCTTTGGCTGCCATTAGACCTGCCWGCTCTCTGCTCTGGTGCACACCACCTAACCTCTGTTAGTTCCAAAGCTGACCTAGCACAGACCCACCATTTCTCCTTCATTTCCACATGGGCAGCTCAGCTGCTAAATTCAGGGGGTAGTAACTTCCAGCAAAGCTGTGGTGGCAAGTAATTGGGGCAGGTGACCTCAGCCACTGGAGCAGAACCAGCTGGGACAGGATGTGCCACATTCTGTSCCCCACTGCCCACTACAGCCAGTGTTAAAATCCCTGCTTTTATTGACCACACAGAATTGTTTTGGTAGGGCATTGCTCAAAGCATCTAGCACAGCATCTTCCCAGACAAAGTGTGTTAATGGAATGGGAGGGGGAAGCCAGCCTCTGGAACAGCAGCGGGCTGTCAACAGACACAATATAATGCTCATTCATCCAACATCAGCCTCTCCAAATATCTGAGTTAAAAAGTAAGCTTTGAAGCCAGCCTGGGAGGTAAAAATTGAAGGAGATGAGAAATTTGCATCTTTTTGTGCATTCAGTCAAAACTGCTCCWGCAAAAACACATAAAAGCCCCTAACCATTATGGATTTGTATATGTAGATTTAGTTTTTCAGCTGCTTTACAGTAAGACAGAGAAACCTGTCAACAGAAGCATTGTCACTRTGTTCCATTACCATGTATTCATTTACATGACTATCAGAGACCAGCCACTTAAATACATCATTGTTAGGGAAGTGGTCTACTTAAAGAATGTGTGGCCCATTCACCCATAAAACACTAATTATCACAGCAGCACCTCTCCAATGAATCACTGGTAATGAGACACCATTATGGAAAGTATCAATTTTCAGTGCAACTCAGCCACACTGTRTATGGTCAAGTAATTGTGCTGAAGTGCCTAACAAATAAAACTTTTCCATKAAAATACATCACTCTCTGAGCAAAATCATTTTCCAAGAGGGCTTAGCAGGTTTTCTTGTTATTTATATTAAGAGCAAATAACACCCTGTTCTGTGTGTTGCCTGTTGCTCTTAGGAAACCTGGATAGGTCATTACCAACAATAAGAGGAAATCTGTCACAACCTGTCGTCCTCAGGTATAAGGTCACATTTGTGCTTCCTATCAGGAGGGAAGAAGATTCACAAGGCCTTTAATCAGAATCACAGAATCACAGAATGGGAAATGAGGGAAGGGACCACAGTGGGACATCTGGTCCARCCTCCCTGCTCAGGCAGGGCCATCCCAGAGCACATGGACAGGATTGCCTCAAAAAGTTCTTGAATATCTTCAGTGACAGGAAACTCCACAACCTCTCTGGTCAATCTGTGGCAGTGCTTGGTCACCCACACACTGAAGAAGTTCTTCCTCATGTTATGTGATTTCATGAGGCAGACATACAATTGAAAATATTCTCTGTTTGGTATTTTTGTCCACTTCTTGGTGGCATCTAGAGGCAGTGTATCTTTGTCATGAAGCAGACAAAACAGGTTTTTCAGATTTCCTGACTGACTTCATAAGATTCCCTCAGGAGCGTATTTCCATACTCTGAGGGGCAGAAGAGGCAGTTTCATACAGGTGTAAAGTAGGGCAGGGCTTTGGTTCATGGAAAAAACCCAAACCCTGATTTCTCTGAAAAGCAGATATCTATCTCAGATGTTCTGTGAGTCAAGAGTCCCTTCTCTGAAGSAGGTGCTCTACATCTCTGCCCTGACAGCCCACATTACAGAGAATCAGGCCACTGCCAGAGCTCATTGTGACCCTCAGGTTCATTTTAATGGAAGGAGCTGCAAAGTGTCTAGAGCAGCTGGAAGGAAATGTGCACAGACACGTGCCTGCCCCTCCTCCTTTGGAAGGAAAGCAAGTGAGAGGACAAGTCATGTCTGCACAGGGCTCAGGAGCAGCAGCCCCAGGCAGTGACAGGTTCTCCAGGCAGGTGCCTTGGCAGTGTGTTAGGTGACCTCCCCTGCTGCTGGCAGAGCTTCCCATGCCTGCCCTGGCAGGCAGCCAGGGGAAAGGCAGTGCTTGTGTTAAGCCAGGGAGCTTTTTACACCATGTGAGGCCCCTGGTGTCAGGATGCCCAAAGCTGGACAAAGATACTGCTTCCAACAAGTTCCAGAGGCTGGCTTCCTCCTGAGTACATCAATGAGACCTAGCAGGTCCAGGCTGACAATCATGGATAGCACTTACCACGGGGGTCTAAGTAAGAGAACACACCATGGTTTTTCTTATTCTTGATCTCTGTGCACACTGAAGGCCTATGGTAAAAGCTATTCAAGGATGAGCACATGGCATCAGTCAATAGAAGGGATCACATACTTCCTCCTGTCTGCTCCAGCTACAGTGCCTGGTTTAATTTTGGATGCATTCTTGCAAGGGTATGGACTTGGGCCTCTCCTGCATCCTCTGAGGACCACAGCTGCACACTCACRAGCATCACAGTCCTGCATGTCTCACATATATAGACATATTTCCCCAAAAAAGCCAATTTTCTAGGTTGATCCTTGTGRGCTGTCTCTAGCTAGACAACTTTGCTCACTTTTTGCATTTCCAAGAGCATCTCCTAGTGTCTGTGGGATGCATTCACACAGCCATGCACTACTTTTACCTTACARCACCCAYATGAAGTAGGTTATTGTGGAGGTTTGCTCTTGTGAGGGATSTGCTGCTGCCTGGGATGTGGTGGGRAACAAGACAGCAGGGCATTTACATTCTTCTCTTTGCTTAAGCATCTGTCTCTTCCTRTGAACTCAAATCTCCCAGCTCAGTTGTTCACTGTTAAATATCTTTTTGCTTTCTCTGACATGTGACTGTACCAAGGATGTCAGTGGATCATAAGAGGATAGGTATTTAGTAGTTTTCAKTTGGAATGGGCACTTGGTGGGCATGCTGCCTGCCTCATTCCAGAACAGTGTAGGCTTGTGAGTAGGATTTTATGGGGCCTGATTTATTACAGATTCGTTTATCATGGATTCAAGCAGCTGGCAGGAGGCTGGAGTGGCTGGTGCCTGCTCTCCAGTGCACAGGGCTCTGTGGCTGCAGGCAAAGCAGACCCACAACTCTCACCCAGGCCCTGTTCTCGGGTGCTGCCCTTATTGGCTGCTTAATTGCTCCTGCCAGAGTGTAGTTCAAAAGCACTGGTAGGCAGCTCTGGTTTTGGCAGGGCAGGAGCTTCCTCTGATCCATGAAATACTTCTGGCTGTTGACTCCACRCATCAGGTTTCTCCCTGCAGAAAGCTCAAGGCAGCAGTGGATGTGCACTTTGTGGGTTGGGTTTTTTTGAACCTTCATTTCTCAAAACACTGCCCCTTGTCAAGCCTGGATCTGGTCCAGGGAACCAGACTTACCCTCACATTCTTAAAAAACATTGTATTTCTTTTTTTGAATTAAACACCCAAGTGAGCTATAAACAGAGACTAACTGCCATCCACAAGAACAAAGGGTTTGCTAAGCAGTGATAAATAATAAATTGCCCGGGAAAAATGCATCCTGTACTTTGGGTTTTATTTTGCTTTGGCTTAGCACAATTTCCACAAAATTTTTGCAATCATGCTGCCATTATCTTTTCATGACAGAGGCCCTAGGAACTTGTCCAGCCCACAGTGAGAGCCCTTTATATACCTACTAATGTGCTGGTTCACAGACAGACAGAGGAGGATGCTGATCTGAATAGCAATCAGATGCCAGCGTACACCGCCTCTCTACAAGAACTGTGGACATTAATAATGYCTCTGGGGAGTGGCTGCAGCTGTAATAAAGAAAAGATATCTGCAGTGTTTGCACAGCTCTCTTCATTCATCCTGATATGTAGTGAAGTGTGATAATAAGGACTTTACAAAATCTGACTGTCAGTTTTGGGGGGAGATTCATCATGGGGGGAAAAAGATGGAAGAAACATTTGTTTTTGCTAAGCATAGTTGAAACACAGAGATATTCTTAAAAGTGATCCCCTTCTATTTTGTGCTTTTTGGTTTTTGGTTTTTTGGGGGTTGATTATTTTTTGTACATGAAACAAGGGTCAGTACAGGGTCACTTCTGAGTACARCCTAAGAGGTTTCAATTTGGAGCTCTGACCCTGGAAAACTGTCACATCACAGGCCTGCATACACACTTTTATTTTCCATCCACAATAACAGTTGTGATTAAAGCAAGTTCAGAAAAAATAATTGCTTTTCCTCCTTTTTCCTTAACAACAGATCAGTTACATGGTGAAAAAACAAAATTGGCTACCTGGTAGTTTTGAAAATATTATAGACCAGGTCCTGTGAATGCAGCACATCACGAATCAGGTCCTTTGCGCTTCCTCCTAGACATCAGGAGCTAAGTATGAGTCAGTATACCCAGGATAAGCAGGGTGGACCTGCACTCCTGATAACCTCCTGGGGCTTCAGGAGCTGCTCACCTCCACAGAGCAAAGCAATGCCTCAGGTGCCTCCCTGGGAATCACAGGCCCTGAACTTGGATGCAGCCCCCAGTGTTTCCCTCCCTGGGAAGAGCCAGCAGATACCCATGAGTCAGTCACAGCCAGGCTCCATGTCTCAGGGTTAAATCACACCTCATCAGAGCTAAGCAAACACAAGGGGAGACTCCAGGCACAGCAAGGCTGACTTTGCATTATGTTTCCAACTTAACATTTTTCTTTTGGTGGCTTTTAGGCACTTAACTTTTCATTCGTAATGTCGCAGCAGCATACAATCACCTCCTTACTCCAAAAATGAGGGAGAATTCAGAAACACCGAGACAAAAGCGTTGTGCCAACTTAGTGACTCACATCTCTGGCTTGCACAGCAGTGCAGTCTGAGCCTCAGCAGAGGAGGAGATACATCCCTGCAGCTGCTGCCCAACGAGACAGAGATGACAAGGTACCTCAGAGTGTTTGGAGCACAAAATGTTTGGAGCACTTGTTTGGTTGACAAGGTGCTTCAACCTTGGCTTCAGTGCAAAATCACATTTCCACCAGCAGTATTACTGGGAACCCTTAAGAGCCTGGGGCAACTCTATGTTCTCTGTCACAGGAGCGGTTTTGGTACATGTAAAATGCAAAATGGGAAAGTACCTGTGGATGACAGAAGTGCCACTTAAATTAAATGCAAGAAATCTTCCATAAATACAAATGTAAACAGGCACAGTGTCAAAAATTGGAAAACTTAATGTCTCATAGCAGTGTTGCCAGGTCTTTTTACAAGCTTCTGGCTAATTGAGCTTTTAAAAAAAATCTCAGTTGCTAGAGTCTTTTGATTGTGGAAGGATCTCATCTTCCACTTCAAATACCAGTTGGACTGCTAGCCCTTTTGGCTGAGTATAAATATTCTGAAATTATGGCTTAGGGATTCAGAAATGAAAAGACAAATAAAAAGAGCTCCACATTTATTAATTTAAAAACACTTCTGACTCTTAATTGGCCCACATTGCATTTTGTGAAGTCTTCAATTTTAGCTCATCTGAGCATCTTACACATACTCAGAGTAAGATRTTTCTCCACATAGCAAGTATATGACAGGCATAAGGGTAGAAGTAATCCCATATGCACATATTAATGCCTCCCTACATTCTCTGAAGATATCAGGAATGTGGATGTCAAAAAAATAAGTCCCTAAGTATAAAGATGTCAGTGGTTTCTTATAGGGGTTGGTTGTTCTGGTGGGTTTTTTTTTCAGTTTATGACAAGCTAAGATGTAGTGCTGGGCACGTCCTCRCCGTGAGTCCCCAGTCTGCCTTTGTGCTGCCTCAGGAGCAGTCTGGGGCAAGAAGAGCCTCATAAAACCAGTTTGAGACAAAAATTGATGCTCTCTCAAAACCGTGAGCGGCTCCACTGGCCAGTGCTCCTGTCTGGATGTCAGCAGTGCTCCACCACAAATGCTTTCCTTCACTGTCGATGGGCAATTCAGAGACAAACATCAGCCCTCGTCTGCTGGCTCATGTTTGGGTTGGCTCCAGCTCCCAATTATCCAGGCTTGGCTTAGCTCAGAAAGCGTGTCTGAAGGGCTCCAGCAGCAGCAGCAGGAAGAGCAGCTGGGCAGCCTGCTGGAGGAAAGCTGCCAGCCCATGGCATGGCTGTGTGCTGGGGGCCTTCCCGTGCCCCTGGCAGGAACATCACCGCCCTCTCCAGCACACAGAGGGATCTCAGAAGATGCCCAGCAAGGGCTGGGACAGCACAGGATGGGGGTAGCTAAGCCATGGCACAGAGAGCTCTCAGTGGGGCACCATTGGCAGTGAGAATTAATGAAAAGGGAGATACAGACCCATCCATCTTTGTGTCACGTTTCCCACCTTTGGAGACAGTAACTGCTCTAGAGGCAAGAAAGGGTTTGCAGGATGTATGGCAGAATGGTTGGTGTTTGCTTACACTTATTTTTTTAGCAGGTGAAAGGGGACAATGCAAAGTTTCAGAGTCCCCCCTAGTTCATTCACAGAGCATATACAGATGTTATTAAGAGCAATATAGATTTTATTAAGATAAAATCTGTCTCTCCATATTGTAGTATTATAAAACTCAGAATCACAGGCAGATCACAGTGTCTCACTTCAACTAAATACACCTGTGCCTGTGCAGGTCAGACAGTCACCTTTGTGCTTTCACAGCAGAGCAGGCATCTGTCAATCCTCCAATATGTGCTTCAGGCCTGGCTTATATATGTCTAAGTGATTAATTAATCTCTGTGCAGCAACTGGAAAATGTAAAGTGCTACATAAAAGATAAGTATTACTATTACTAAATCTGTATTCGACGAGTGTGACTTGACATAAAGTGGCAGGTTTTATCTTACTCATTGCCACTATCTGAGAGAGGCCATTGACAGCAAATTTCTGGAGCACAATTTATTCCACAGGCGGAGTGGGGTAAGCGGCGCAGGCGGGAGCGCGGTGCCGGCAGGATCCCCCCGGGATGGGCTTTTCACACCTCGCTCGGCTCCCTGTGACTCAGGGGCATCAGAGGGTGCGCCGGGCTCCCTCGGGACATCGGGATGAGTAAATCAATCGCGGCACACGGCAGCAGAGSCCCCGGCCGCGGGAGGACGGCGGGGGCTTGCCCAGTGCGGCAGGCTCATGGCGGAGGCGTGACTGGGGAGCGGCGACACCGGCGGCGCAGAAGGGCTGCGGGGGGCGATGGAAGGAGGCGGACAGCAGCTGATGGACAGCGGGGGTGCAGGGTGGGGCTGCTTCACCCTCTCCTATCGCCCCTCAGCCCGCAGGGCAGGCTTTGCCCCCGAGCAAGGCAGCACGGACCGGACAGCTCAGTCCCTCCTGGGGACAGAGTGTCTGAATACCCAAGCCGCTCGTAGCCGTGGCCACCTTAGCAAGCCCAAAGGATATCAGCTCTTTAGTGATTATCAGCTCTCTTAGAATTCCAGCTCTTTGCTTGCTAAGGCGCCTGGCAGGCTATTGGGGAAGCAGGCGCGAGAGAGGAGAAAAATCATCCTGGGGTTCCTCAGCGATGGTTTTATTGAGGGGTCTGTGAAGGGCTCCAGTGATCACTCTTCTTCTGCCGAATGGGCTAAACCAGCCCCTTTTTATAGGGTATAAAGGGATCCAAACTTGTCCAATGGCAGGGTCAGGGGAAAGTGACCTCTGGGGTTACAGAGATGAGCTGCGGTCCAAGAGGCGGAAGACAGGAGCTTATCCTGCTGTCTCCTCATGCCTCAGCAACTCCTGCCGTCAGGCCTCAGCCCTCCATGGAGCCCTGGCCAATTCCATGGAGCCTGCTGCACTCTCCAGCCGGGCGCTTCTCACTGGGCTCATTGGCTGGGTAGAAGCAGCAAGGAGGGGTCAGGAAGGCAAGCTGGGAAGTAACACAACTGGTAAATACATATATGAATTGTGTCTGGTGCACTTGCGGGGAGCCCGGTGCTCTAGGGGGTTGATCTGACTATTCCCTCTGGGCCCTATGGTAGCATAAATAATATTAATGATAATAATAGTAAAGAGCTTTGAAAATGGAGAACCTGTAAGGCAGTTATTTTTATTAATAKTATGGGCTATTTGTGACTTAATGGCTGCCAAATACTTCCAATTGATTTGAGTCTGTGAAGCCAACCTGAGCACATGATGGAGGCTAGAAGCTCAGTGGCTCACYTAATTTCTTTGAATTAGGTCTTGGTTCAAGAAAAATACGTGCTAGTGTTGCTGGCTTCTCCTTTGATTTTTTTCAACCTTTCACACCTCTTGACATCTTTTTGCAAAATAATTAAGGAACCAGTCCTGAYGCTCATGCACGGAGAAACTGCTCACAACGAGCATGTCCCCTGCTTTCGGCCCTTGACCTGCCTTTCTCAGGGTCTGTGGCCACAGCCCAACAGCATGCACATGTTKGACTGGTGTAATGAAAGCTGGAGGGTGCAAATCCACCTGGTTAGTGGTTCAAACCTCACTTTCTTAGTAAGTCAGGTGATACAAGGCTCTGCTTGGGATCAAGATCCCTCCCRTAACAGATGCAGTCTTTTGTTTCAGCCTTCAGCCTAGCATTCCCTCTGGCCATTTCTGGTTTCCCAAAGTTGCAGAGGAAGTGTTTTACTTTTAAAGGGCTTTAAGTTMATAAATGACTAATGCAGCCACTGTCAGGTAATGTGTCATAGCTTAAGGAAAAGAGAAAGGTCACAAGCAAACCTCAGACGCAAAATATGTGGTTTCCTTGAAAAACCTCAAATGCACCAGGAGAAATTTTTCTTCTTGCGCCAAGCAAGGCTTCTGGATAAGTTCCCAAGCATCACTTTCTTATGGATCTCTTGCAAGGTCCCCAACCACGCACTTAACAATTTTGCTGGCCTCTGAATTTGCAGAAGAAACAAAATGAAAGTAGCTGTAAGGAGAAGGGAAAAGAAAAGACTTCTGCATTTGGTTGGGGTTTTTTTGTTGTTGTTGTGTTTTTTTTTTTTTTTTTTTTTTTTTTTTTTTTTAATTCTGGTTCAAAGGGTGTGAGAAAGTCCTTGCAAAAATGCAATGAGGACAGAGAGAGTGCCAAATGGAGGCAAATGCAGGGGAAGCGCGAGGAAGAAACAAATCTGGGCTGCCAGCATCAAACTGGTTTGCTACTTCTCACCATATTCCAATTTTTTCCCCCTCATATTAGCTTATTTGGCTATCATCCTAGTTTTCAGCAGCAATCCCACACAAGTAGACAAAGCTGTCTCYACCAGAGAAAACTGTAAAGAAATTTTGTGAGATCCAAAGTTAGCTGATGCACCAAAAAGCATGTGGTGAATATTGAGACCTGGAATCACTCTAGGGCCTTCAGTGAAAAGCACAGAAAAGATGCCACTTTAACCTGGTGAAGGTCAAAAAAAATGTGACTTAAGCAGAACCTAATCAATTCTGCAAGATTTTGAACATGATCTTGATGTTCTTGACAGTATTTAACACAGAACTCACTGACTGCATTTAGTTTTAGGTGAAAGTTGTGCTATAAGTCTCTCATTCTCTTGGGAGATGTGGCTTCAAGCTTCTCAGCCACTGAGGTGGACTGTTGTCCCCAGGTGGAGCTTGAACACTTCCTTAGCAGGAGATGGGGTAATGCAGGATGGAAATCAAGAATAGAAACCTGAATGAGGAGGGGATGGAAAAATTGGGCAACTTCTTTTGTTGTGCATCTGTTTGCAACTTTGATGGCAYGATTCCAGTTTTGGTCCCTTTTTGCTCCTATCTATAACATGTCCACTTGTCCAGTGCTTGGATAGGAGAGGTCATGGGCTGAGGGAGATCACAGTGGGTCTGCTGTCCTTGGCAGCCTCTTGCCTGCAGCTCATTGCTGCCAGCATTGCCTCCTGTGAYGGGGCAGGGGGAAGTGCTAAACTCTGCCTGCAAGCAGCTTACTTGTTCCACAGCCCTGCAACTTTGCATCTCTCCAGATGCTGCTCAGGCAYGCACACAGAGGTGAGATTTTTAGCTGTCTCAGCATGCCAGAAGATGTTTGGGTTGTGGGGCTTTTAAAAATTATTTTCCACTTCTTATTTCATTGTTTTATAGCCAGTCTCTGCAAGTACATCACTAGCTCTCCATTTGCAATGGACTGTGGGTGCTGTGGAGTTATGCGATTGAGTACCAAACCGCGCAATACAAAATTATTGAGTAGTCTTGTTATTGAAGTGACCCTATGGTGTCTCTTACATTCCAATACTGGACCTCTTCCATTTATTTCTGTATAGTCTTGCATTTGGAAGTAATTTGGATCTTGGAACAGCAGCCTGAAATTATTGGCCAGGCTTGTGTATAATGTAATGAGTGCTAGACATTTATAAGCTTAGCAAGTTTGTCAAGAGAATATCAGCTTCCGCTCCTCACCCTATTACCAAAGGTGTTCTGGCTGACCCTACAGTTGCCCCAGAGTTTTAGTCATCTAGAAGTTTTGGCTTGAAAATCAATACAAGTTTCAATGATGTTCATATATTTTCAGCTATAGTAGAAATCAGTGGTCTCTGCATCCATCTGACCCTGGAAGCAATGTTACCTAATAACTGAGAGAGCAGACAGCAGCTGGGCTGTCTTGGGCATGCTCTGCTGAAATGGATTTTGAGACCTTGAGTAAAGCATTTTGTTTTTGTGCTTCTTTTGTGGTCTCTAAAGTGTGGGTGTGTGTGTGGGTGTGTGTGTGGGAGGGTGTATGTGAAGAGGATGGAAAAAGGAAGCAAGGAGAAAAATTTCTTCTTCTTGTAAATTTTCATTATTTTTCCCAAAACTCTCTATGGGATGTAGTTGCACACACAGCAAGTAGAGTGTCTATAATAGACACTTGAAAGAGGGTCTGYCTGGAGGTGGAGATTTGCACCACTCTTGGAGACCTTTCTAAGGGCAGATGAGAAAGGCCAGAATCTGTTGTAGTCCATGGTGTATGGACATTCAAAAATTCCTAATAAAAGTTAAGAGAAGTTACACCATGTGCTCAAATGCCCACTAGAACCATGTAGCTGAAGGATTCAAGCAGCACATCTTGCTTTAGCTGAGCTGTTTCCTGCGATATAATGTGCATATGTCACTTGGTTGCCACCTATTTTAAAAAAAAGTAAACTAATGCATGAAAAATATGATAAAAGGTTCATTTCTCCAGTGTGGTCTGTTCAAACAAAACAGATGTGCCTCACTTTCCAGAGAAATCATTGCTCCTCGTTCTCTCAGTTTGAAAGGTACTTTGAACATACAGCCAAGCCACTTGATGYAGAAATGTTATCAGTGAAACAGATTGGACAGTGTTTTGTTACAATTCTCTAAATATGTAGTAGTCATTGACCTACAAGTACAACAGCTATAGCCTCAATAAGGTTTTTCAGTAGTGAGATAAACACTGCAAGCGAAGACTTGGCTTCCAGGCTGGGTTCTGTTTCGTTTCCTGGACAGATGATGGCATTGCAGCCCTGCTGTATTCTGCAAACCCAGCCAAGGTACTCCCAGAGCGAGAGCTTGATTTGATTGTGCTATGCACGCTTTAGCAGCTTAAGATTTTGCCTTTTGCTTTTCATGTCTTCAGTGAAACAGATGAATGCTATAATAGCAGTACTTTCTAAAAGGAAGACATGAAATTTCTACATTTATAATAAAAAAGTGTTACCAACCTCATTGTAATTCAGACTTGAACTGTTCACCCTGTGCACGTCCAGAAACTCATTCTCTAATACTAGATGCAATGATCTCTGGAGGGAAGTTTTCCATCTGTTTCCTTATGATGTTAAGCTGTTAGTGCTGTTCATTATTTATTACATCTACTGGAGTATGTTGAGCTATGATTTTCTTCTTGTCTGGTATTAAGAATTTGACTTGGTTAGTGCTAAAAAAAACCCCCAAGGATTTGCATATTACACATTGATATTTAGTGTATTTGGAGGGGTGGGGGGGAAGATAGCGGGCTGTAATTGCTCCCAAGCTGCTTTTGTGCTAGCAGATAATTTATATTTAATTCAGCAATACAGAGCCAAATTAACCACTTTAAATGGAGATAAATATAGATGTGCTATATATAGGTGGAATCTGCCACCCATACTCTTATTAAGGAGTGTTATCTCTGCTTGACTTCAGTAGGACTACTGCAGAGTAAGATGCTTCTCATTATGAGCAAGGTAGGCAGAATTGGGCCCATCATATTTTTATATAGGTGAAATATATACTCATACGTATGTATGAGTATATATTTCACCTATATAAATGAACGTGAGAGAGTGAGATTTATAAAATATGAGCATGTAGTTACCAATGTGCACATCAAGCAAAAGCTCACAGGTCTCTTCTCTGTATTTTCACATCTTCTCTTATGAGAAGGTGTGGCAGACTTTGGTTATTATGTTGTTCTATGCAGAATAAATGCTACATAATAGATAATTATCTCCTTGGGGTGAGGGATGGTTCAACCTGATTCTCCATTTTTCACAGAAATTATTACATATTTCTGCAGGTAGATTTCTCATTGAGTTTATCCTATTTTGTCACTGGTTCCATTAAATCCTAACAACAGTTTGGATGTCCCAAGATAGCCAGAAGAGACAGTGTTTGTGTTATTATTTGTATCTTTACATCCAGCGTCTTGCTCACAGAAATATCTTTGAAGATGTACAGAAATTAGATCAGTATCTTATTATACTGTAATTAAAGTATCAGTTCAGGCTGTGAAACACTATCTAGATCAACCTTTGAGGTTACTCTTAACAATACTGGTTCTTTTGGAATAAATATATGTGTTTCCAAACTGCATAATGGCAAGGTTTTGCATATCATTCTCACGTGTAGTGTCTTTTGATGTGATGGAGAATTGTAGATGAACTGAAATGTTCACTTTCCTGTCATGTAGATGGTTCTTTATCATAATATAGATGTTATTAAGATAAAATCTGTCTCTCCATATTGTAGTATTAWAAAACTCAGAATTAGAAATGCTTTATCATTTCTGAAGAACAAAGACTATGACTACTTTAAGCAATATCAAAGTCACACTACCTTTATCGGGGGTAGCATGAAGGAAAGCACCAATATTTGCGAAGCATAAGTTAATTCTTGTCAGACTTAACACAGGATATTTGCAATTACCAATCAGAATAATCACCAAATGATAAAACAACCAAGCTTTTACTAGTGCTTTTTTAAAGTGGTAGCAAAAAACACCTACCTGGGAGCAAGATTGCTTAATTATGCATCTGCTCTTTGGACTGCCAGGCCAGGTGCTTATGTGGAGTAAATCAACTCTGCTTTGGCATGCCAGTGGAGATATGTTGACCAGCACCTTCCAGGGTATATCTATAAGATACTGAGTTGGTAAATTTAAAGGTCCTATCAAGGTGTTCTGAGCACTGGAAATATTCTTGGGTTTGCACCCACTGAAGATCACTTGTGTAATACTGAACTCATTGGAGCAGCTTTGGAGAGAAAGTTTGCATGCAGTCATTGATAGGTTGCAATCTATCTTCTCACAGTGATATCACCTGTGATTATTTTWTTTTTAAAAGGACCTGGAAAAGTGTGGTTAATCACCATACAGCCATAAGGCTGTCCTGTAGCCCTCAAAACCTATTCTCTGTGCTGAGGCTCTGGTGATCATCTTTGTAACATGTCTCTTACAAAGAGCAGATCCCCTCCCCACTCTCCAGACAGTTTTAAATGGAAGTTGTGGTACTAAATGAATACTATTGGTATTCCTCCCCATAGATGCCATTCTGCAAGAAGCGTGTTTTGTCCACCAAGCCAGTTCATTGTGCAGTTATCTTCTTCAGGCATCCTTCTGCCTATTTTCTCTCTAAGGTGGACATATTCTTTAGTTCTGTCTGGGTATTACCCCACTCTTTCAAGAGCTGTCAGACCACCAATGGATGCTCTGAGGTTGTGTTTCTCCATGATGTCAGGTGACTTTATCAATGGACAGTCATATGTGATTATCTGGGTAGTGCTCAGAGGTGGTTCAGACATCTCTGGGTCAGACATTCCTGCTGTCCAGGCACTCAGGCAACAGCAGTGTTCCTATAATTTCAATCATAGAGCTGGTGAAGGGTCTGGAGCACAAGTCTGTGAGGAGTGACTGAGGGAGCTGGGGCTGTTTAGCCTGGAGAAAAGGATGCTCAGGTGGGACCTTGTTGTTCTCTACAACCACCTGAAAGGAGCGTGTGGCCAGGTGGGTGTTGTCTCTTCTCCCAGAAATTTCTATTTCTTCAAAAAGACATCTGGGAAGACACTGAACTGAAAAGCCTGGAAATTGAACCTCCCAACCCACCCTTGTCTCCTGCTGTCATCTAGGCAGAGAGCATGGCAGAGCACAAACACCAGCTCTGCTCAGGCAAAAAGGTCTGATAACTCCCAAAATTATGTGAGAAACCTGAATGACCTCTGTGAGTACTGCAGAGCCTCCMAGAAAAGTACACTCTAAGAACTAATAGTAATGGATTTGTCAACTATATTTTTGTGCATATATAAAAACGTTTATTTATTTATCTTGTTAAATATGCTTTTAGTAGGTGGATTGCACAATCATAACAGTAACACTCTGAAACCACAACTAACATGGCACTTACATTCTAAACCCTTATTTTCAGTCACTTACAACTTTCTGAGAAAAGTAGCTTTCACATTGATTTATCATCCTCCACCTGGGACCAGACACAATCATTTTGTCGACGAAAGGGAAGTTTTATTAACATCCATCCAGCCACTTAGCCAATTTGGAGTTGTCTGACTGAGAAAAAGCCTTTTTCACTTTTAAATCCAGCACATAAATTCTGAGGGCTGAGATAACTCCAGACTTCCTTGTTTTAAAAAACCCACCAGCAAACTCAAACCAATTTCACCTGGCTGGAGTAGAGTCTTCATCTGTCCCTTCTCTGAAGAAGAAACAAACTTAAAAATAACATAATAGTGTTGTGTGTGAGTCCATGCTCACACATCTGTGTCTGTGCATATTTGAGTGAATGTATGGACCAGTTTCAAAACCAAACTGCCACAGGCAAAATCTTCAACATGGGTCCCAGGTATTGAAAGGGTCAAAAACACGTGCCAGTCTTTAATCTTATCCTCTAAACYGCCCACACACAGAAAGTGCTTAAGTCTGTGCTAAACTGGAGTCCTGATAACTTAAAAGAAAGGAGATATTAATTATGGGGGTTGACAAATCTCCTTAGCTTTTTGACTGTTACCTGCACAGTGGTTGATAAAATGTTCAGGCTAATAGTATAAAGAAGTCAAATAATGATATTGCAGACTTAGAGGTTTATCCTGGGATTAATAAATTRCAGGAGTCCACAGTGAGTTGTGTTTGAAGGGATAGCAGCTGGATCCTTGAAAACAGATGGCCTTCCTTGTCAAAGTAGTCTTGATCTTGTCTAATCTTAAAAGCTAAGCAGGTTTGGGTTGGAAAGATTCACCAGAGAATATCTGATGCTCTAAGTTTTTACTTCTATAGCAGGAATTGCTGCTCATAATTTGATAAGAAATTTAATGATAATTTTGTGAATATAAATAAATAAATACAAAACTTATGGCGTGATTTTATGGGTTTTGTATTATTCTCAGTATCATATTGGTAKAAATTTTCTGTGTTCTCAGGATGATAGGAATTTAATACAAGCTTCTTTTGCCTTAATATGTGATGCTTTGTTCAAATGGGAAAACATTACCAGCCCGTTGCTGTGAACTGCACCAGGAGTTTGAGAAAGATTGTTCATCAACTGGAGAAAATGGAAAATTCCTGAAAACCTAGATCCTCTGCATTTACAGTACTTTTTGTTGCATGAGCATTTTTGGCTGCAGGTTGGTTGGTTAGTTGGTGGTTGGTTGGTTGGGTTTTAATTGAATCGAATGCAATTTTCTTGCAGATTTTCTTAAAAATTGTTGCAGTTAACAAACTACATAACCTCAGAACACTGCAGCATGACAATTCAATCCTGGCAGGTACTGAGCTGATGCTACTTGGTTTTCTGAAAGCTGGGATCAGTACAGATTTTGCCTTTGGCTTTGGTGAGAGCAGCATGAAGCCCTGGGGCAGCTGGGGAGCATTTATAGGTGACCACTGAAGCTTGCAAACACTGGTATTCAAGACTGATCAGATTAATTAGTCTGTCAGCATGGAAGGACCTGGTTTATAGCCACTTGACTATTTGTTATGGGGCTTTCTCTCTGAGCACTGTTAACCAAATATAAATGCTTGGAAATAGCACTATTCATGAATCAAGTGAACATGGAGAGAGTAATTGTCACCTTCTTAAAATGCAACAATTCAAAATGCTTTATATAAGCATCTAGGATTAGAAAAATGCTGTTCTTTTCTGGTAATTTATTTTATATTGTACTGTATGATAGTCAGTGTGGTAAAGACCTATATCAATTATAGCATTTCATTACACAGTAGCACAAAACATAATGTTGTATAATAGTTTGCTTGCTTGAGAATAGGCAACTCTATCTCAGACAGTAAAACTCCCCTCAGAAATCCACAGTTAAATTACATCAAACATCTCATACTGTTGCAATCAAAAGGAGCATTTTTATAAAATCCAATTGAGCAAAATTAATTATTTCTACATAAGCAAGGTTTCGACAACAGAAAATTTTACAGCTGAGCTAAAATTTTGTGAATGATTATTTTATGCTTGTCATAGAATTTCTGATGACAAAAGGAAACCATTATCTTACAGCAGTTTCATGCTGAACTCTTAAAAAGACAGGCTTACAAGCAAGGATATTATACAAGTATTTRTATAAATGCAATTCCAGACCTCCCAAGTACTTGAATGCAGAAAGATGCTCATGCACAACACACAACTATGTGTGATTGCTTTCCCATTGACTGCAGTGTCCCTCATAACACATCTGCCCCACAACATCAGTTCAAATGTTTTCTAGGAATTGTGAGTCTCTGCAGATGGTGATGGCATT
This sequence comes from Cardinalis cardinalis, assembly GCA_014549065.1. NCBI lineage: Eukaryota > Metazoa > Chordata > Aves > Passeriformes > Cardinalidae > Cardinalis > Cardinalis cardinalis. Next base: position 1,852,593 of record JACDOX010000018.1, read on the forward strand.
ATTCTAGCTACCAGTCACTTGCAAGACCTCATACCTGACTTGCATGTACCTTTATTTCTGTATTTTTCTTGCTATAACAGAAGCAGTTTTTGCTAAGCATCAGTGTTCTTAAAATCATTGGATTCTGCTGCCTGAGGTAATGTGAATTAATTTTGTAATTTTGATATGATGAGATAAATGGGCAAACAATAAACTAGTAAAAACATGAAATACTCTCTAAGACAAAATGTCTTAAAACTATAGCTCATCTAGGTTTCTGTTATAGAAATACTTTCACAAGTTTTAGATAAAYTTCTAGATAAGGAAAGTGAGTAAGGAAAACTGCACATTTAATGGCATGGAAAAGTCATTACTTTATTATCAAAAATATTCCTCAAAMCCAAAATATTTAGTGATTTTCTGAATTTTCATCTTTATGGCAATACTCAGTGACATGGGCCAGCTACAGTCATGACAAGGTACTAAATTTTCATCTGATTACATGGCAAATTTATAAAGAAAATGTTTAATAACAACATGCTCATGTCTGCTCTGTGTGTAAAATATGGCAACAGTCTTTGCAGGAGGCACAAGAAGAAGCAAATCACAGCTGTGTGTTTTCCCTGATAGCAGAAAGGCAGGTGACCCTGCTGCTTCTGAGAAGAGCCCTGACTGCAGCATTTTGCATTTCTACAGTGCTCTTCACAGCACAATTTCAAGGGGGAAATTAAAAAGCACTGCTTAATGTATCCTCCCCTTGGGTGCTAAGTCTTGTTGTCCCTATTTATGTTTGAGGAAATTTTTGAGTGCTCTTTGGAAAGATTAAACTCCTTTGTTTTTTGGGAACCCAGCTTAAGCTGGACTAGGCCCTGTGTTCTGAGGCATCACAGGGACTGCACCCTCTTCCACCCACGGGAAATGGCAAGGTAAGCACTTCTAAAATTCAGTTTTCATGAATGAAGATTAAACTAAGGAAAATCCYGTCTCTAGTCCATTAATAAAAACAACAAGCAGTGAAAAGAAATACATGAATCCYCCTTTTTAAAATTAATTTTTGAGAACTTCTATCCAGTTCCTCSTTAGTTCACTTTGGAAACGGGTGGAGAAGGATTTCAGAAAGTATTCCAGACATTTATTGGTCCATAAACTTTTCTGTGAGACCAGAACGAGTCCCAGCTCACTGAGGCAGCAGTGTCAAGTCTTGTCAGAAGGACAAGGAGGAGGAGGAGGGTGAAGGAGAGAGAGGAATGAGTAGTCTGAGGGAGCAGGTAAGTTTATTAGCCTGAGCTGAGCTACCCAGAGGCTGCTACAAGCACTGTGTGGCACAGCATCAACAACTGCATTTGCTGCTTCCCCAAAGGCAGACCTTGATATACTTGTTTGTGTATTGGTGAAGAAGTCAAATATTAAAATTGACACACTGTGAGAGGGTTTTCTCAACTGTACTGAATAAAAGGGAAAAAAAACCCCAAAGGTTTGTCAGGTTGAATAAACCACTAGGATAAAAGGAGCAAAGTGATAAAGACTTAGATTCAAGCTACAGAAACAAGCATGAAAACACTTTTTTTTTTTTAAGTACATGGGGTGTTGGGTCAGCCAGCTAGTGTGTCTGAACTATGCTTTTGAATGAATGTGAGATCTTACAAAAACAGCTTCTCTCACGGGAAAACAGGGAAAATCTGTTGCACTTTCTAATGCAAAACAACTTTGAATGATAACACCAGTATTGCCATTTTCATTTGATCATAGTTCACTGCAGGGGCTTTTCCTTTTTTAAAAATAATTGATGCAAAAGAATATAATAAATATTTTGCAAATCAGATCTGTACCTAAATAGGACTATTCCAAAATGCATGCAGCATTGGAAAAACATGCCTGAATTTGAATAATCATCCTATSAAATAGATATTGTTTACTTACTTTAGAAGGGGAAACATATCTATATAGATATGTATAGATATAGATATTTCAAGGTGTTGTTTATGTAGCAATTAATCTCATATATATATATATAAATATATATATATATATACATACACACACATTTTAAAATAAGAATATGTATTACCTTTGTTAGTTAATGGACTAATTTTAAAATTTCAGCTGGAAACACTGAAACATTTCGTGTGTCTTTGGAAGTTATTTACCAAACAGTAGTAAAGAGTAGCATAGACCAGTTACATTTTCATAGTCTCTTCCTATGCCCTGCTACATCGTAGATTCATTATTTTCAAACACTTTCACAAGAATTGTAACTGTTCAGATAAACTTCCAGCAAAGTCAGTGAAAAAGTTGATTTTAATGGGAGAAAGTCAGTGCAGTTTCAAAAAAGCCCCAAAATCTAAACCAAATGACAAATCCAAACAGCCAAATCCCAAATATTTCAGAAGCTTGCAAAATSTATAAGGTTATTTTTCTTTAATGTTCATGGAATTATAATGTAGCTCTTTGAGATGTAAATTTGGCCTGATGACCCCTTCTCTGGATAATTATCACTGGCTTCACTGTTCTGTTTTAAGATTATAATTGGCTCAACTTGTACAATGAACTCTTTTAAAAATTATTTGATTTCATAAAAAACCCTCTGTTTGTAGCATTGTTTTTCTTTGCTAAAGAGATAAATAAATTTAGGAATGTGTTCCAATGAGCCATTTAAGTGGGTTCACACCCTAAAATACTTGTACAGTCCCATGGGCTTCTCCTTCCYCTTATATTTATCGCTGTGATATTTAAATGCTAAAATAAATTATTTCATAATTTTGCTTTCCATTTCCATCTTTCCTACCCACTTTCTTCTCCTTCCCCTCATACACAGAATGATAGAATYATTTAGGTKGRAAAAGACACCCAAGATCACTGCTCATAGTACTATGTCTGTTCACAGACTGCAAAGTCTATTAGCCAACGCAAAATCCAGCACATTCGTAGAAGATATTTCAGAGCCACAGCKTGGTTTGCTAGAGCTTCCTGTGGTTTACCAGAGGCAATCTCCATCCAATAGTGCATTTTGTTTGAAAAGCAGCTGAATTCATGTGGTAATCTTAGTGGAGACATTGCAGGTGTAGGGCTTACAATGTCTCACGCAAGGAAATGTCATAGGGAGAGCTGCTGCCTTTTACTGCACGTCTCAAACATGGCTGGGAAAAGTGGCCAARCTTCCAGTCTCTCTCAAGATCCCTGAGACCTCGGCCCACCTTTTCCGGTGATAGGTCCCTGTTCAACAGAGGGAATCCATTTTCCCTGTGAGCCCTGCATCAGTTAGATTGGAGGTTGTCCTGCTACCCCTGAACTCTGCCAAGTTGGGCCGAGATCGGGCCAGCAAGGGTCTCAAATGCCATGCAATACTTTGAGCTGAGGTTAAGATGAGCCAGTGCTGTGAAGAAGAGGCTCCTCTAGGCCTAGTTTTCCTTGTGGTACTCAAAGAAGCAACAATAAGGAAGGTGATTTGACACATAATGTACTTCCAAATGTGTTGAGGCACCTTTATATGATATTGCTTTCATAGTGTTCCCTGGAGTTATTATTGGTTCCACCCACACTAATTCACTCTCACAGAACCTGACTCAGAAAAGAAGTAGTGCTTGTTTCATCTGACAATATCCTAAAAATTAACAAAAATGAGTGAAAATAGCTGAAGAGGTTATTTTCTGATGTCTACTTTCAATAGGAAAAGGAAATTCCACTGTTTTTTTCTTTTAACTACATATAGTATTTTGTCAGGTGTAACTCTCAAACCTGTTCATTGAAAGAAAGGGTATATTTTTAAAAAAGAATACTGCAGTACCTGGACACAACATTTGCAGAGTGGAACWACCACATGCAGCAGTCTTGATTACTTGGTCTTGATACAAAGGTCCTTGTTAAAATGTCAGTAGGGTGATATTAAATGAACCAGTTGAGGGACTGGGTCAAGTTAAGGTATTTTGGCATCCACAAAGTAGAACAGTACTCTAAAAGCTCAAAAAAGGCCGTTGAAGCTTAACAACCAGCAAGATGYTGTGTAGGTGTGTTTGTGAAAGAGAGAAGCATGCAAGAAAGTCCCCAAGGAAGACGCTTGCCTGGAATTGGAAGCAGATTTAAAACCGTGTCAGGCTGACAGACTCAGCAGGATCTCAGTAACCTTAATAAGCTTGGAAAAATACTTTCCGTACTTATCAAGCCAAATTGACCCCCATTAACTCTTGGTTTCCTCTTATGTACACTTWTAAGATCTGAGTTTTTCACCCTCACTTCGCTGTTAGGATGGAGACATGCTTTATGACACTGAAAATTCTCAGCAGCGACTATAGCACACTTCTTTTCTCTGGCTGCACAGCGTGGTCACAGCCTTKCTGCCCATCCACAATGGTTAAAGACAGATTATGTCTGCTGCAGAAAAATCAAATAAGGATCAAAGTAGTATATTGATTTATTAACAGCACCTAATTAAGCAGCAGTGAGTGAACAATACTTTAGGGATCAATACCAGCGTGACAACAGACAAACCACAGCACTAGACTCTCCCACATATGACTTCAAGCACACCAGCAGCACCTTTGAAACCAAGTCTATGGCTACATCAAGGCCACATAGAACTGCTTTTCCACATGATTTGCTTTTAGCTCATAAAGGCAAATCAATTTATAGAAGAGTTATAACCTTGTCAATCCAGAATTATTAAGGTATGCAGAGATGCTTAGAAGAGAACACTTTGGGTTGAATCTGGATATGGAAGCAAATGTTGTGATCAGCTCTTCCTGAGAAAGAACTACAGWCCTGACCTGTCATTCCTCTGCCCACTTTCAGCCCATTCAAAATGTAGTGTGAGAAGCCAGCATGAGCAAGGGTTGCTTTGTCAGAGAAGCTGGTACAGAAACTTCTTTTACTATTTTTGCTTTTCATTGCAAGAGCAATCTTTCAGAGATACTGACCTGTAAAATTCCAAGTCCAAGGCATTGGCATTTTTTTCGGGCATGAGGACTTTTTGTAGTGTTGGAGGTAGGATTTCTCTGGAAGTGACTTCTGCAGAGCAAAGCGTCAAGGGATGCAAACAATATGGAGAAATTTTGATTGCATTTCCTTTTAACTTTTCCCCAACACTACCACATGTAATTGAATGACACATCTTAGTTTCTTTCTGTATTGGTGTTAAACCTCTTTATCCTTGCTTTTTGCAGTCACTTTTTTCTAGTGATGATGAATGTTGTACAAATAGTGCAAGCATAATAAATCGGTTTTAATTTCCTTCTAGCTGATCTTGGATTTGGCTGGTGGCTATAAGTGAAGCAAATGTACTAGAAAAATAAATGGTAGGTTTTGATTGTCATAGCCAAATAGTCATTATGAGTGTTAATCACCAAAAGTGAATTCCAGTGTATATTTAACTGCACACCTGTCTGACATCTGGAAAATGGAACTAATCCATTTTCTGAAAGGAACTCCAACTTGGAAATCACATTTGCATTTGGCAGTGTTATGCCTACTATTGTTACAAATAGCCCTGAAGAAGATTAGACTGGAAGGAAATAAAGGCAATCTCCTTTGTTTTGTGGGTTGTGTGTGTCGTGGTTTTGACAGCACCGGGAGGGAGTTATTTGCCTGGTTTATCAGCACAGAGCTCACATGGAGCACCCTGCAATGCTTGCCCYAGGGTCTGCAAGGGAAGAGTTACACAGCAGAGATTTTGGGAAAGCAAAGGTGCAGGAGGATGAGCACCAGGGCTGGGAAGGGGATGCACCTTGGGCTGCAGGAGTGAACCCCATTGTTTGGTGCGTTTCCCCACCCCTTACAACTGCCCTGGGGAAAGCAGAGCAAACAAGGGAAGGTTTCATGCTGTGCCTTCCAAAAGAGTTAAAAACTCCTTTGGAAGATTTTCCAGATTAAAATAGCCAATTTGTTGGTGGCCCTGTTTCAAAATCTTCAGAATCATCAGGTAAGTTTGTTTCTCTTGAGCAAAAAGGGAGAACTACATCTCATGCATCACCCRCAGCTCCTCAGGACTCCTTAAGTCCACCAGCATCTAAATACAGGTTTTGCTAGCAAACCATAAAAGTGAGTGTCCAAGAATCAGTGTGCCAGAGATTAAATGGACACATTTATCCTAATATAAATTCATTTTATAACAGGTACTTTTTAGTTTTTATAGCTTTTAATTCATCTACCTGTAAATAAAAGAGTATACCTTCTATCACTGGGAGTGACAGTTATTACACCATAATTTTGTATTCTCTTTCTTAAAAAAATATAGAGAATCCTATGGGCCAATATATTTCTTCTATATGTCTTAGTTGTTTTGTCATAATAGCAATACCCCCCCAAAAAATAAAATTACACATTACAGAAAATGAATCAGGCAACTGATTTTAATTTTGGATTTTTTTAGTCCTCTCATAATGTGTGATTGAAAGTTTGTGAGGTGCTCAGTGTGGTTTATAAAACCCTGTCAAGCTTGTAACTTTGGCAAAGAAAGACTTCTTAATACACAGTTTTTAATGTGAAATTACCATATTCTCTCTTAGCAAGAGAGGTCTTTTTCAGCAGCTAAAATTAACTGTTGAAAAACGTTGGAAATGTGCATGGTAATGAGTTCATTCCTGTCAAAATGAAATCATTAATATTAATTTTTTTCCTCCTCTGAGTGACTCCTGCACCATTTTTCAAGTTAGGAAAAAAGTTAGAAAATTTGCAAGACCATTTCCCGCAATACAGGGCTAGCAGATCTCCCACCATCATTAAAAGACTATTTTAATGTCTTGACTTCTCCTTTGAAAACTTCTTACTTCACTGTTTAACTTTTCCTCKGATTATTTACATATTTACATATATAACTGTAAGGCTGTTAACTTATAAAKCACATAGGATGTACAGACCTTGAGATTGCCATAAGATGGTCTTCCAAAAGGTTTTGGGGATTTTTTTGCAGCTAAGTAGAGCATTACATCTGAGTTCATACTGTTCCCAGAGGACCTGTGTTCACTGAAGTCAATGGAAAAATTCCTATTGATTTCAGCATAGCTGGATGAAGTCCAAAGTTCAGACATTTATGAGAGGTCTCTGTGTACAGCAAAAAATAGGAGGATTCACAGGCTCTTGATTCTTTGGAAGATTTGAGTAGGTATTTAATCTATGCTGCTTTTATTACACTTAAGCATAAAACTAAAATTCTAGTTTAGCATAAAATTAAAAATAAAATAAATTTAAGCATGACCTTAAATGTCTTTTTAAAAAAAGTTCTATTTATTTTAAAAACCCCACCCAATACTACAGCTGGGCTTACCAAGCAGGCAGGTGGCAGGKAGTCTCAGTGACAATAGCTTTTAACAATAAAAAGGTTTCATTTCTGTGTTAAAATTACAATTTTCACTCCACAGTACATCGTAAAACTTTTAAAAGATGACACTAACAGCAGAATCCTTTTAATTTAAAAATGTCCTGATATTTTTAACTGGATGTACCTTGTTGGCTTTTGTTTTAATTTGGGGGGAAGGGGAAGTGATCAACTTTTATCCTCGTTTAATGCCAACTAAATATTCCTTAGCTACTGAAGTGACTTAATGACATGAGTATGTGGTCTTATCAAAGTCCCATTATTGTTCTGACAGTATCTCATTTGTATGCAAATCCACTTGCATGCAACTTATTCTTTGGCAAACGGTGCTAGCAAGCCAGGGAGCGTCGTTTTAATTATGTGCATGTCTGTGCACAGTATATTTGTTACTGCACAGGAACATTATGCTGCTGTAACAACTACAGCACCTTATATCATGCTCATGAAGGATGCTGCAGACCATCCTGCAATCTTTATTGTGAGTGATAGACATGCTCTGTCAGTCTCTGTCACCCAAGGGTAATCGCAATACATAAGGCAACCTTTTAGATGAAATATTAATGGGGCACTTTTTTGTGTATTCCCATCTTTTTTCATAATCGTGCCCAATGGATATCTGTTCAATTGGTGCCTTGCCTTCTCTAATTTCACAAATTCCTGACAATTAAGAAAAATTAATCCTGTTAGACACAAACCAAGAGGGAGAATCCTGTGCACTTGTATGGTAGAGGACAGCTTCTGCTTAGCAGATGTAGGTTAGTGTCAGCAGATGTACAGAGGGGAGAGGGATGGGGTGTACATGTATACCTGATAGGGGGTATCAACCCAAAAATATGGGGAATCTGCCAGGCGATTCACAGGGCCCCTTTCTGGCACCCCCAAGAAGGGCTTCATGGGAGAYCTGGAACCCTTGTTGTGTTTCTGCAACCTCTAGAAAYACCATTCAGAGGATGGTGGGGGGGRCTCTCTCTCCTCAAGACCTTATGGACAAATCCATCCTTCTCTGCACTTCACCTGGTTTGCAAGATAAAGCTAAYTCTGCATTGTGCCACAGAGCCAGCTCCATTACTTGTGACCCAACCCATGCTAGGGGAATGCTCTATGGGGACAAATATCATTGTATTTGGAAAGATGACTTCAGAATTGCATGATTCCAGAAAAAAAGGACAGTGTCAATGCCCCAGCTTTGAGCTAGCAGAGTTTTATCATGAATCTTTGGAGAAAAAAAAAAAGTGAATCTATCAGGAGAAGCGTAATAATGCAAAATCAGTCAGCAGAAACACAGAGRCACAGAGAAAGTGCAACATCCTCCTCTGAACGTAGCCTCAGCTTATATGGTTAAATAAAGGTGGATGTGACTGTACAGCACATCCATGTGTGGTGCTGCAGTTTGATCTATTTAGGAAGACAGGGCTGGAGGAGCTGTCTAGGTCATTATCTGCAGTGCTGTGCAATTGCATACGGCCYTCTGTATGTTTATGTACATCCCTGTGCATGGGAAGCATAAAATCTGCACACCTGCAAAGTAAACTGCATTTAGAGAAACATTTTCTGTCTGCAAGGAAAGAGAGGCTCTAGTCGAACCAGACAGGCAACAAAACTTCTGCATTTACTAATAAACCTGACAAACTGATTTATGGCTGTTTTTCTTGCTGTGATTTGTTGACAGATTGTTCTTTATGCAAAAATTACCAAGGTTTAAATCTGTATCATATGGCCTCTAATTCAGCTGACAATATGTTACCAATTAAATTCCGCTTAAGCTATCATCAACTAGCAAACCACAGACTGTGTTAAAGAGAATGACAGTCAGATAGCCAGTAAAATCATTTGTGCCATTATTCTGAAGGCTGGCCTATAAAGGAGGGACATTAAGTAACTATATGAAAGATAAAAAGATGGGGTTTTGGTAGTGAAAATCTAACTGCTGCTGTTTTTTTTTAATTTAATGCATCTCCTGTTGGAGAAAAAAAGAGATGGGATTCCTGTCCTTGGCATCCCATACTGTTCTCTCATGCAGAAGGAGAGGCACAGCAGGGTCAGTGGTTAGTGGGAGGAGTATTAATGAAACTCTACTATTTGCCCTTTAATTTGATCTTCAATTACTCTTTGGCTGAATTCTGGCCCTTGCTCTCCAGTACTGTTGTTTTCATTTGCAGGAAGAGAATGCATTTTCTGCCAGCAAAAGTGTAGATCCCTCAGTAAAAAATGTGTTTCTAAATGAGTCTAATTTCCCCAAGTAAATTTCTCCTTCATCAAGGTGAAAAAAGGACTCAGCACACAGAATGACATTGAATATCATAAAGAAGAATACAGGTCCTCCCTCCCAGTACTGATCTTGGCAGCACATGGAATTGGGTAGGGCATTAAGAACCCTCCTTTGCAAATTTGCATAGGCAACCTCACCTGCAAAAGACATCTTTAAAATGTTGCTGTGAGATAAAAGCTGCGACACATCAAGGTCTGTGAGAGCTAAAAAAAAAAACCCAACAAAAAAAAAAGTGCTTTTCTGAGCAGCCATTAGCTGGCTTTGTTCCAGAAGAGGTGAGAACTTCCTCAGAGCCAGAGCTGTGCTGTGCAAAGTGGGCTGAGGTTCGCTTAGGCGTGGAGATGGCCTGATTTGCTTTCTTGGCTTAAACACCACAGTGCCAAAGCCCAGGGTTTAAACAGTGTGGTGGGAGCTTGTCTGTAAATGCTGCATTGTACAGAGCTTCCTGCTGTGAGTATTATCTACCTCCTTATCTCAGCTTTAATGTTGCAGTTGAGTATTAAGTGTATGTGTGCTCCAGAGAATGGGKAGTAATCTTTGTTTAGAAAATAGAGCCTCTCGCTATTAACCCTAGTGAATTGAAATTTTACTCCTTTCCCCACTATATCATCACTGCAGTCATTATTTACTTAAGAGCTTTTTAATGGTTTGCTGTCTGTACTGATGACTGCAGTGTCCAAGGCAGGGACTAGGATTTGGGGACTGTGATTTTGGGATCTCATTGTGAGGTATCTCTAATGAATGGTGAACTCCCCTTCATTTCTCTATGTTGCAATATAATAACATGAGCCAGAAAACCCCACTGAGAAGCAACTAAAATCATAACACTTTAAAAAATAAAAACATCCCTCTCACTGAAAATTACAATGTAAATCAGGCATCTATTATTTCTGTGTCAGTATAATAATTTAAAAAGAATTTGCACATGATAAGAGGCATCCTCTAAGGATGACAAATTAGGTATAATAAAACAGTTCGATGAGAACATAAATAAGAAGGCATTTGGGGCAAAGCTTTTCTTCCTCTGCAGTCATACAAATAAACAGCTTGGAGGATATACTTCTCTGTTTACAAAATGATAGCCRGTCCCCAAGGCTCTTACAGATCTCATCAAGTCCCTTGTCCCAGCTGTCCTCCACAGAAGAGAAGCAGGAGAGCAGCAAAGTTTTTGGTCCTTGCCTTGGATCATGATTTTGTGGTCACAAATGCAAAGATCAGGCTGCTATCTCACACCTCTCCATCGTGGACAGCTGTGCCTGCTCTAGGGGTAGCTGAGACAGAAAGACCCAGGGCAGAACAGGCTGTCCCTCCAGTCAGCACACCAATATGATGGTTATAAAATAGACCTCCATATCTGTAATGTCTATATGCATATCAGTGAGGTCTTCACCAGCTCTTGTCCGTACAAGAAAGGCAGGAATATTCTGGTGTAAACTTAATTGAACTACTTCATGTGTGGTCCTACATGAACTAAGAGTCAGTCCCTGTGCTACTCAATATTAACTCCTTCATTTTATCAGCATTGCCAGGATGAAATGTTTTTCCTGGTTTTTAATCTCGCCTGGGCATCTGTGTGTGATGCTGGAGAAAAAGGCAGTCCTGCAGCAGCAGGTGCACCTCTTGCTGACAGCTCTGCCATGGTACATTTGTCAGTGTTTTCTGCTGCTCTGCCATCTCGTTCAGATTTTTTCTGGCTTATTTTATAGCTTACCCTGCAGACCATTTGGGAATGCAGATCACTTCTGCTGAAAAATATAGTCATGAGGGGTGTCACACCWGGAGCAAGGATAGGTTTCTCTTCTYCATTTGTTCTTTGAGAAGCTGACACTGCAGAAGCCCTGGGAGCCTCAGGTCTCTGCAGCCTTACTCTACCAAGTCTGGCAGACTGCACACTGCCTCCAGATTTCTGTATCTGRACTGCTGGGTGTGCAGGAGTAAGATCCAGGACCCTACTGTTCAGATTCCCTCCCACCCTCCAATTTCCCCTCCCACAGAGAAGCTCCACCTCATTTACAGCAGAGGAAAGAGGAAAAGTCACCTCACTTCAGCGCAGACAGTGTTTTATTATAAGCAAGAGGACAGGATGGAGAAGTCATAGACCATTTCCTCCAAAGAGCTGGGTGATCATGAGCAGCTGTCATAAGTCATGGTAGACTTTGCTGTAAATCAGCAGATCCTGGCCCCCATAATGGTCCCTCTGCCGACTTCTGTCTCAGCACAGCATGGGCCAGGCATAGCTCCCCACTCCTCCAGCTCTGGAGAGGAATGTGTGTTTTGGACTGCTGCTGCAGTGGAACATATATATATATATACATATACATATAGCCCCAGTGGAAACCTCCCTCCTTGGCTGTTGCACTCCGTGCAAGGGGCTCTGCTTGTTGTAACAGAGACTGCCATGGTTCTTCCTACTCCAGAAGATGCAGAGCATGGCTTTTTATAAGCTGGGTTGGTAGTGGTCAGTACTACAATTTAATTTGAATATTTGGGAATACAAGACTGCCACCCCTCACTGTGATTATGGAGTAATGATATAAATTAGCAAAACTTCATTAATTTCTTGCTGTCTTCCATCATAGCTTTTTTACTCCTTGCTTGATTTTTCAGATGAAACTAGATTTGTTCRGAGGCTCTCTGATAGTGAATGAAGGTTTTAGTTACATGTAATGCAGAGCAGGCTGCATGAAACTTTGCAAGATTTCCTCTCCARCTCTATCAGCAAACAATAGAGATAACCACTGCCTCCCAGATTTCCATGCTCTGTTTCTTTCTGGGCATGGTCCAACTTGTCCTCAAGCTAGTTCAGAAATTTTCATTGATTTGCATGGACTTTGTTCTTGTCCCTTTTAAGAGAAAGAATTTAATGTATACCAGAAATGCACACTTACCTAGTGGCATCTAAGCTGCATGTGGACATAGGAAGGATATGGGGAAAACAGACTGCACTATGGAACAGTGGCACCATCTAGTCCCCAGTTACWGTGTTTGATAAATTTCCTAATTTCTGCAATGATTTAACATTAGAGTGGGTCCAGCTCATTGAAGCAAATTTATATGCAGGAGCACTATTTTAATCTTAGACTTAAAATAATTTTAATTAGTAATAGCTTCCTTTTCCAGTCTGTCAACATACCTCCACCTCTTGGCTTTTTAAGAAATAAGGTAAATATAGAAATAAAAGTATTAAATTATTACCAGGCAACCAGAACAAGGAAAACATCAGAACTGTCAAACCTAGAAATGTGAAAAATGACCTAGACTTTCCAATTCCGACCTGTCTCCTCAACACAACTCCACCTGGTTCCATCTTATTTAAGGCTTGCTAATTTGACTAAATATTGAAATAAAATAATGAAAATACTATAATAGACCATCTCATCCTTTATTCTTTCAGTCACTCAGGTGCCAGGTTTCTTTCTCAACCTGCAACTGCTAACAAATATCACCTTCATGACTTTGCCTGCGGTGTTTATCCTGCTGCTGCTATAATTTTGCTTCCTCTTTGCAGGAGACAGCTGCTCTACACGGGTAGCTCTTCTGCAGCACGGTGAGGCATTATGGAAAAGCTTATTGCTGATGCTAATGGAGCTGGTCTAGCTGCTGACACAGAGCATATGGCTTTACTGGATTTCAGTTCCGAAATGCTGACCCCCTCTTTCAGGAGGAAGGAGCATGGTGATCTGGAGGACATGGCTCAGCCACCTCCGCACTGTAGGAGACTGAGAGATGTATGGGCTATTTCACCCCCCTTGGTTTGGAAGGGAAGGTTACATTGCCTACACTTCCCTCATACAATTTAAAGGAAACAAACCAGAAATGTCATGTTCAGAAACCATCATGCTGGTACCAATGGGGTTAAAATTTCTCCAGCAGTGTGCCTTTTCGAGGTTTGGAATTTTTTGCTATTACTTGAATAAAAAACCCAATAAAGATAAGACATACATTTTTCTTTTTCTAAAGCTGTACTTGTTTAATGGTTAAACGTGAAAGGGGGATACTAGAAGCATCCTGAATACAGTTTAAATGAGTTTAAAACTCCAATTGCTTATAGCTTACGAAAAAAGTGTCTTAAACCAAATGGTCTCTGTGGGGTGATGCATGGGCAAAATGTAAAATGACACATAATGAAATAAAGTAATTTTATTTGCAAACCTGTTTGAAAGGCTGGTACAGAATGTAACAATCAACCAGAAGCAGTCTGGCATTTCTCTTGGCGTACTTTTGCAGAATTACGTGACCCAAGAAAGAAAACATTAAGATGTTCTGATTTCACCCTATAGGACAGAGAAATACACTTTGGTTAATGCTTACCATAATTCTATCTACTTGGCTCAGACAGTTATATTTTTATGAATCTTACGTTACTTTCTGTCACCCTCTAGGCAACAATATAGAGTTATTACAGTATAAAGGAAAATGCTTCCTGTTGAGCTTATACTTGAACAAGTCTTAACCAAGTGGAAGCTCTTAATAAAAGGATAAATATACTAAGGAATAAACAGGTAGAGTGAATAAAAAAGGAATGTAGGCTTTATGGATGCTCAGGTTGATGGCATAGCCCAGGGAAACGCAGAAAACTCCAAGGTAAAGCCGACGTGCTAAGCTACATCAGAAATCTGAGGGGGTTAGAATTTTGTTAAGTGAATTTAGTGCTCATTAAGGGATTTGCGGTGTCAGCATTATAAAGCAAAGTCCTCTCTCGCCCTCAGAATTGGAACAGCACAGTGCAGCAATATTAATTCCACGGCCGTTCCCTTCTTGGCCTTGCCAATAAAATTATTACCCAGGGACCCAATTGTTCGGCACTGCTCGGCGAGTGCCTCCTCACGAGAAATGGAGCTGAGATCACCGGCTCTTTTAATGTGGCAGACAGATTGCAGCACACTGTGCCATGCCAGGCTTGAAACACAGACAGCTTCTGCCTTTAGCTTAAAGGAAAATATTGTGAATTACTCTTGTTGTTTTCTGTGTCTCCCTGAAATACCCACACAAATKATTTCCTTCTGCTTTACGTCTCTCATCATTTCCTCCTTTGTTCTCAGACCAGTTATTTTGACTAGAAGTTTATTTTGTGCAGCAAAGGAAATAGAGATCCACAAATACTAACCAGACATAGGAAAAAATATCAGTGTGTAGGTTTTCAAATCAGTTGTGTGGAGCAGAGGTCTACTGGTGCAGAAAACACTGATGAGGTTGAAAAAACTGTACTTGCTCTCTCTGGTTTTTTTTTCTCCCTTAGCTGAAAGTCAGCTAGGTATAGTTTTCATTCCATGGAAACTCTTTATWACGAGTATACATTTGTATTGTAAACCCTTATTCCCTGTGGCCYCATGTGGCTTTTTAAGACCAAATATAAAGCCTTCTTCAGCATTACTTTATCCCTTCGTCCAGACATCATTCAGAGCTACAGCTGATTTTCTAAATTACATCATATGTAAGTAGATTTATTTTTCCTTTTCTGCAGATATAGTTTAATTTCCTTTTCCAATTTGCATGGCTGCACACTCATGAATTTTAAATATATTTAACCTCTTTTCAAAGAATCCTTTTAATTTCTCTAAAGGTCCATGACCTTTAACTTTGATACACAACATTTTGTACATTAAAACCCCACAAAAACATCCAGAAATAACGCTTTAAACACCTTACTACCTTTCCAAAGGTCTTCTTTTTTTYTCCTCATGAAACCAAACATTCCCCTGCATGGTGCTCCTGGTAGCCCAGAAACAAGGGCTCCAGCTGAGGGCCATTTGCTGGGGCTTTGCTGATCACTGAGTTCATCAAGTATCTATTAATGAGGGAAGATTGGATGGGCCACCATGGATCCAAACAGGAATCTTACAGGCCCAGGAACTGACCAGCACCTCTGGCTGTTAGAGGAAGGCAGAGAACACATTTCCACATGGCTGTGATAGGTTAACTTGCACCCATGGCAAGTCCTTTGTCACCTCCTGAGATGTTACTAGTGATGAAAGGATCCCACCTTAAACAGTGGGGTTTTAAGCGCCTACTATTTCTGAATAGTCACCTTGTCACCCAGGCAGGTCATTACTACTGTCATCTCTTGTTYCTCACCATTGGATGTCCCTTTCAAAGAGTAACTTCCCTGGGAAGTCCACATCCACACCTGCCAGAGGATGATGCTGGATGATTTCCTTGACTCCACGAAACCTTTGCTGGGAAAGGCAAGGAGCAGGAAGCAAAGCACCTGCCCCTCAAGCTAAGCATCTTTGCTTAGTTTTGGAGAAGAGCAAATAGCAACCTCCAAGCCCAGTTTGGGTCACCTGTCTAGGAGAGCAAGAAGGGACACCCTGTTTCAGATGCCAGAGAAGATGACCAGGGGACCGCAACTAGCCAGCACGGGAATGTCATGCTGGCTGTAACTCCATTCCCAGCTCATGCTCCACAGCAGGGCCTGGCTGCTGGTACATAACTCCAGCTCACAGCAGCACCTGAGATCCCCAGAAAGAGCACACAAGTCTCTGGTTTTGTTCAGTGAGGATCACCTGCCTCTTCCTTGTTTTGGTTTGCAAATGCAATTATCCCAAATATATCTATTTGTGTATACACACACACACATATATATACACACACATACACACACACACACACACACACATATATATATTTTTTATGTCACTGTGATCTTTCTCAGATTTCTCAGTACTGGCACTGCTCAGGGCTTGCCTGTGAGGTGGAGGCAGTGGAACAAGCACAGCCTCTGGCACAGTGTGGAGGCAGGCAGGGACTGTGCTGTGCACCACTGCCTTTGTCTCCAGCTTTTCTCTGTTCAACGAAGGCTGCCAGGCAGCAGCCTCGGTCACATGGAGGTTTTCTTCAGGGAGCTACTGCTCCAAGAGATGCTCAGAAAAGATGCACCCTTAAACTGGTGCAGTCACTGAGAATTGTAATTGTGCCATTTATTAAAGCCGTTTTCAAGGCACAAATGTAAGACAAAAGGAAATAGGTAGTAATCGCTTAACAGAGTCTGACACCACTCACAAATTCAGAAATCTTTGGAGGAAAGATGAGGGATAGGTTAATAACCTTTCTCTTTTGCTTCCAAGGGGCATTGTGTGCTGCCAGCAGCAGTGACCAGCTTGAGCGTCCAYCCGCTGATCCCTTGGTCACTTTGTGAGATAGCCCTGACATCTGTTGGGGGTGAGTGGCAGGCAAGTGTAATTGGGAGCTGTCACTGGGGACACCCTCTTTGCTGCCCCCCTGCCCCCTGTGCCTGACCCCAGCCTGCAGAGCCCTCGATGGGCYCTGGTTTGGAGGGTGGCGTGTACCTGCCGTGCTCATTGCCAGCAGGTCGTGCCCTCCCCATCRCCACAAAGCCACCATCCAGCAAAAGGGCTTTGTTCAACCTGGACCCCAGGGAAAGCCCACTCATAGCATTGGGTTCAGTCCTTTTGTTTCCAGGTTAAAAACTTGACCTTCCCCTCCCCTGAGCCTGAAACAGCCCTCACAGCACTTCTGTTCAGCAATTACATTTTCTTTTTAAATCTTTCTTTGGGGCTCAGGTGACAAAAAGACTTTGATAACATAAATAGGTCTCCAAACCTTTTGTGTGGGTAAAAAACTATAGGAAAGAAAAAAAAAAAAGATGAAAAAAAAATCTGTGTCCCTCTAATTGGCATAATTCCATCAGCCCTGGTTTATAATTTAAGATGGATCAATTCTGCAGCTGACATGATAGATGTTGTCATCAATACTTGGAAACAGCAATTTATATTTCTTTGTTTGGGGACACAGCCATCCACCTACCTCTGTTGGGGTATTATGTGTAAATCAAGAGCAATATGTGGCCAGTAGACTAAGACTTGACTTAGGCTTCCAGCCATGCACCTTATTAAAATAATAAATATTTTCATTATCCGGAGAATCCATTATGGTTCTCTGTTTTAGCTATTGTTAACTAATAATTTGGATTAATTACCAAGTTAAATCATTAAAAATTAAATTCATATATTTTGCTTCTTTAAAAGAGTGATAGCTTGCAACCATTTGTGTAATATGCATGTTAAGTGGGAGAGTGGTGAAATATGTTGTGTTAACTTTACTTTGACAGCATCTGTATCCATGCCATATTACACTCTGGTCTTATCAAATCTCAGAAGCTACAGGGTATAAATAGACTGTGATGATATTTACAGGAGAGAAATCATTCACAATATTTTTGGCATCTTTTGTAGTGACTAGAGAAGAGCCACCTAACGAACACAATATACAATAATGCAATAAAGGAGTGTGAGAGAGTGCAGAATCAAGGAGCACTTACACCTGCTGAGTCAGTTAAGGTTAGGCGTATGTTAGTGATCAGGCATAAACACAAGTTTCATCCTAAGGAATTTCAAAGCAGATTGCAAGTTTAAATAAATAGAGAAACACAATTCAGAGCTCATTTCTCTCTCTGCTGAAGCAACGCCAGCCATTGTGCTGGAACTTAGCACTGATTTAATGAAACATTATCTGGTTGAAGACATAAAGATGCAGGGAGAAAGCAAAGTTAGTTAGAAAGAAAAATTGTTTCCAAATGTCCATTTTATTATGTTAAAAGTACTAAACTATGGACTGTGCAATTGCTCAAACTGCAAGTTACTGAGCTCAATATGGGAAGAACAGTGACGCTGGAAAGGCTGTGATATACAAGTGGCTAGACTAGATAATCCAGTGGGTTTGCTTTTGTCATAAACTATAAGGTTATGAAAACCCACTAGTACATTGAAAACTCTTTGCACTTTAGCTTGTAAGTATCCACAGTGGAACACTGTGTTTGAATTTAAATAGCAAACATATTATAAAGTATACTCATTAGACTACTTTAGAGACCCCTGGAAAAACAAAACACATCCAAAAGCACTGAGGGACTGATTCTGCAAAACTGCCTCTAATTTAGGATCCCTTGCCCCTGTGGATCTGGGGCCCAGCAGAAATAGGTACTGCTCAGAATGGTGATGAGATGCCAAAGCAAGACAAATAATGCTTTTTGGCTTTTCATCTCATGGAGGAGATTCACGTCTAGGCATTATGCAAACACTCACTGAGGAACCACGTGTGTCCTGCCACAGCCTACCCGGGGCTCAGGGCAGTTACCAGAGCTGCCCTGGGAGCACTGCCTTGCAGTGAGAGGTGGAAGTGCATCAGACACCAAGAAACATGTGACTGTGCTTGGTAACCCTCCCTGCCAAACAGTGCAGCAGTCTGCCCTCTGAAGGAATTGCTGATGGATTAGGCTGTTGGGACAAGAGCAGGCACGGATTTACTGAAGAGATGAGGTGTAACAGCCCTCACTTTGTCCCTGAAGCTGCAGGATGTGACATGCACTGTCTCATCCTGGACCACGCTGCACGTATGTGGCTGTGAGGCTGTCCCCAGCAACCATTGAAATTCACAGGCAAAACAGAGGTTCTGTCTGTGTCCCACCACTCTGCATTGGTGTGTCACAAGTGGGGCAAGATGTAGAATTTCTTGTTCTTGAGACACACTGTACGAATGCTAAAGCATTTCCTGCAGTGGCCACCTCCAGAATTCCTCTCTTCTGTTCTTTGAAAGCATTCAGCTAAGGTCTTATGAATTCACTGGGAATTTAATTTCTTGCTGGGCACATGTTTTAAAGGTAAGTCATACCAGAGATACTATGGAGGTATTTTGTGTACAGGATGTTGACTAGGAATGTAGTATTTCTCACCTCCCCCTTATTTTATGTTACATTAAAATTATCTTTACTCTTCCTCAGGCAGTTGCTATGCCACGCTTAAGACAGAGAGTCGGAGAAGAGGGAAATGTCAACTTTTAAGATGATGTTCAGCTTTCCTGCTACATGCAATCTTTATGTAAGGGATTTGAATTACATATTGTTCCTAGGTTCTTCTTACAAAGCCTGCTTGACTGGGCACAGTTGCTTGCTTATTCTTAATGAAGAGCTGTTAACAGAGGAAAGAGCACAATGAAGGGGCAAGTAATGTCTATATGAATCATGAAAAATACATGTATAATGAGCAGGATTAGATAGCACATGGCATATTTTTATTTATATAATGCCATGCTTTCGTAAAAAGGCAGGTTTGATTCCCTACAGGAGTTGAAAATACATTGACAAGTTACACAGCAAGGGATGACAGGGGATTGCTGGTGGCTGCAGGAAAGCTGTGGGYTGCAACAGGCAGTGGGGAAGGACTTTCTCCAGTCACCATCCTGAAGTTTTTTAAACAGTCTGTGTCAATTTACTGCATGTTATGGTTTTGATCATGGAACCCACTGGAGATAGATGGGCCACTTCTAAGTAAGAAAGCAGCAGGTGAATTTACTGTTCAGTGGCTGGAAAGAGGGAAGGATTTGAATGAATAAGACATGGAGAAAAGAGGATGCTCCAGCCACAGGGACCAACCACAGTGTTATACTGAGGAGCCAGCACAGGAGCCCAGCCAAGCACATCACAGGGGAAGCAAATTCAGGGGTGGAAGGTTAACCTGTAGGTGAGGTCTCACATACAAGGAGTTTCAAAAATGCTACCAGGGTCAGAGGAAACATTGAGCACCTGGCAGATAGCCAAAGCAGTTGGGATTTTGAATTGACATTAATTTCAATGCAATTAGTCTTGATGTTCTCTGCTCTGCATGAGAGGAGAATCACAGCCATGATGGGAAAGAAAAGAACAACACAATAATGATACACATTCAAGAAATGTAAAAGAAAAATAATAATTTTTTTGTGTTAAAACATATTAAAAACATAAAGCATACTGCCTATCATTATGGATTACTCTTTGAAATGTAATTCACTCAGTACTGTTCATGCTGTTTGTTTACATTTTCTATTGATCTCAGTTTGGGTGATGAATTTAGCCTATGGAATTTTGCTTCCAAGTTTCCACACGAGTTACCACTTGTGAGCATTGCAGTCCACCTTGCTCTTCACAGAATGACCTGGGGTAAATTCCAGCACTGGTGTAAAGGGGGTCCCACTTCTAGTGATTTAGTCCATAAAGGCAGCCTAAGCTTGCCCTGCTGTATGTACCATTTCAGAGGTGATTTAAGCACTTCTGCAAATCACTGCTTAAGCTGGGTCTCAGGGAAAGAATCGGGGTCACGCTGCAATGGGGGTTGCACAACCTCYCTTAAAATAAGAAGAGTGAGGCAGCACAGGCTGTGGCTCGAAAAGGTCAGTGTAAATATGCTGCCCTTCACTCCTTCACACATAAGTAATGTATTTGTTGAGAATGTTACCTGCTTTCCAGGCTCAATCTTCTGTCGTGGTAAGATTTACCCCAGCTGACAGAAAACCCGTTTTCAGGTGGCTTTATGTATCCATTAATACTGTACCAAGCCTGGCATCTGAACTGGCATGATTTTTTTTTCATTTTCATCTTCATTTGCTCTGGGTAGGCAGGGGGTGCCAACCAGGACACACCCTTCTCCATCCCCCTGGGGCAAGTGAGGAGCCGGGCATTACAGGAGCCGGCTCCGGTGTCACGCGAGGCTGAAGATGTGCCACATCCCGAGGGTCSGGGGACTTCTGGCAGTAGGAGGCAGCACCACCTTGGCTGTGCAAGGGAACAGGAGCGGCTGTGGAGTGGCTTGGGACTTTGAGATGACTCGCCGAAACTGGCGTGCGAACTGTTTTCAAAGCCGTGCAAACGGGTTTTCAAACCTTTCCCTCGGAGTGTGCCTACGCTGCAGCCAAAGCTGCGCCGCAGCTTGTGCAAGGTTACCAGCCCTAAATTAAATCAGGCTAACTCAGGAACGAATAACACACAGTCACAAAAGCAGACGAGAAGCCTGCATAAATACTTGAGCACGGCTGTGGGCTGCCGGGGTGCCGTGCACGCCAGGGTGCCCTAGCCAGCTGCCAGCTGCCTTGGCTCGGTCTCCAAGAGCAGGGATCTCCCAGTGTGGGATCGCTCTGCAGATATTCGCGTTGGTGCTGTTGCATGAATAGCCCCCTCCTTTCGTCACGGATTTTGCACATTTCTTCTCCCTGTCTGCGATGACATGGCACTTCTCTGGCAGCTACTCACAGCTTAGCTGAAAAGCCCAGTATTCTGGAAAGTATTTAATRTGTGTTAACCTCTCTTAATGTGATTCAGCAACTACAAATCAGAAGCGCCTGCCTCCCCTGGTCAGCCAGATATCACAGCCGGTGCCTCACACAGGCTGGATGGCAGTGCAAGGCATCTTACTCGCTTTGGGTGGCAAATGCTGATGATTGGTACTTTTATTTTTAACCAGAGATCACTCATTTTTAAAGGCTTCGTGCAATCCATGGACCTTTAATTGCCTGTGCAGGTCTAGGCGGACCCGTATGGCCATGAACACTTGCACAGGTGCAGTTTATTACACATCTGATGAGGAAATGGTGCAAAAAGGCCTTAACCCAGCCCAACCCCTGGGCTGCGGAGAGAGCCCCTGGGAGCRTCCCGGGCTGCTGGCTCCAGCACAGAGAACCGGGTCCACGGCCCCGGCCCCATCCCACAATAAATGTCACAATTTCTCCCCAGTGTTTCTCTGCCAAACATCGTGGTGCTTACCCCGCGTGAGGTGCGGGTGAGCCGGGGTGCTGTGGCCCACCCCGAGGTACCTGGCCAGGAGGAGGAGGAGGAGGAAAGGGAGGAGGAGGAGGAAAGGGAAGAGGAGGAGGAAGGGGGGGGGGAAACCCACCCCAGACCCAACTTCTGCGGGCCAAACCCCCCACGGGGGTGCAAGCTGCCTCCAGCTCCCCTGCCCGCCGGGCTGTGCCGCCCCCCCGCGCCGAGCGGGCGCTGCGCGGACGCGGGCGCTGCGTGCGCGGGGCGGGCGCCGCCTCGGCCGCGCTCCCGGCGGCGGGCGGGAGGGAGAGAGGGAGGAGGAGGCGCGGGGGAGCGGGGCGGGAGCGGAGCGCGGCGGCGGCGGCGGCCGAGCCGAGCCCAGCCGAGCCGCGCCGCTCGCACACGAGCGGTGGCACCGTGTGCTTTCTTTTGGGGGCAGGGTGCTCGCTTCTTTCCTAGGGGGAAGCGGGAGGAAGGCGGCCGAGGGGGTCCGTCCCCGCCCGCGCGTGTGCGGAGAGCGGCCGGCGGCGGCGCCGGGGGTGCTCCGCGCCCTCGCCCTGCCCGCGGTGCAGTTACGATGCGCGCCGGACGCCGTGCGGCTGCAGCGCGGCGGCGCTGACATCGCTCACCATGGACAGCTTCGACTTAGCTCTCCTTCAGGAGTGGGACCTGGACTCTCTGTGGTGAGTGGTGCCTCTGTTTCCCCCCGGCGCGGGGACACGGGGGCTGCGGGGGATGTGCGGTAACTGGAGGGGATGCGATAACTGGGCCATGTGCAGTAATTTGGAGTGGGTGTGCGCTTACCTGGAGAGGTGCAGTAAATTTGGGGTACAGCAATAGTGGGCGTGCAGTAAGGGGGGTGTACTGACCCGAGGGTACAATAACTGGGGCGGCGGGTGCATTGGCAGAGGGTGCAGCCCAGAGAGGTGTCTCCTCTGCCACTTGCTCTCCCAGCATTGCTGGCTCGGCAGGGGCAGAGGGACGCGTGCCCCCCTCCCCTGACTGCCAGGGTGGATCCGGGAGGTGAGTGTGGTGTTTGGCTGGAGGGGTCACCTGCACTCGTCCCTCCGCCTCCCCGCGCTCACCCCCTTCCCCTCTAATAATACCTTGTGCCCACCCACCTCTGGCACCTCGAGTTGGACTCATCCCCCATCCTTCCTGCACGCCCCTTTCACCCCCCACCCCCACCTTCGCTCCGCAAGTCYCTCCCGGGCCCTCTTTATTGCGCCCCCCCTCCGCTGCATGCCCTTGACCTCCCCCTGCGCACCCCCGTCCCTGCCCGCCCCGGCGGCGGGTGCGGGGCTGCCAGGGAGGAGGGGAAACAATTTCTAGAAATGTCATTAGCGGCTGGAGGTGGGAAGCGCTGCCCTCCCCCCTGCACCACCCTCCCCAAGCTGCTGCCTCTGCCAAGTCCCGGAGTTTGCTGCGGGAGTCACGCTGCCCCCGGGCGGCCGCCGCTCCCCGCCGCTGGCCCTGGGTCCAGCTGGGATCCGCGGGCTGGGGAGGAAGCGCTCCGCTCCCCTTAGACCCCCCCGGGGTGCGGGGAGGCGCCCCGGGACCCGCGGGGCGATGCCGCCGTGGGAGCCCGCGGTGGGACGCGGGTGCGGAGCCCCGCCGCCCGGAGCCCCGCCGCTCTGAGCCCCGCCGCTCGCAGCCCCGGCGCCCGGAGCCCCGCCGCTCTGAGCCCCGGCGCGGCGGACGGGCCGTGCCGCCTTCCCCGGCGGGGCGCGCTCCTGCGCGGGGCGCTCTGCGGAGCAGCGGCGGCACTGCCGGCCCTGGAGTGCGGCGAGCTGAGGTTTCTTTTGCCGGGAATCAGACGCCGGTGTGCGTTTTGTTTTAAACCGTGTTAGGTGATCTATGGCTTCTGTCAGTAGGGAGCGCGTTCGACAGCGCCGGCTTTTCTGCTCCCTGGCAGGTGTAGCAGAAGGAGCTGGACCAGCGAGTCCCGTTAGCTGAGCCGCTTCTCRCAAAAGAACTCAGGATGATGAGAACAGCTTGCACTGCATAATGTGGGTGCTTATAAATGCATACATTGATAACATCGAACCCAATAAAACTTTTACATTGCTGTGGAAACTTTAAAGAGCACGTATAATACAAAATTAGTTATTACCCCATAAAAGTTTTTAATTATAGTGTTTCTGCCTGTGACACAAGTTAAGGTTATGTCCTCGTTTCAATTATAAATACCAATATTCAGTTTATATCCCAACCATAACATTTATCTCTGGCCTGATTTTAAGTTTACAGTCCGTATGCATGGTTTTACAATTAAATTGCATGTTTTTTCTATTTAACAAAAGTGGTAGAAATAATACTTTTACACATTTGAATGCTTTTCCCTTTCTCCTTGAATGAAGACAAACTTTGGGCAAATTTTCTTTTTCAGCAAAAGTGGGCTGTCCATTATTCTGTTCTCTGAGCCGGCTATTTGAGTTAATAATGATTTGAAAAACTAACAGCCTAACTCTGGGACATTAGGGATCTAGGCTGTGTCTGGCCATTTCTTCTTCTCATAACCTTTTTAGCACGCTACTTGGCTGTTGTGGAGCCACTTTCAAATGACTGTGGTTGCCATAAGACTCCTGTATGGGTCCAAAAAGACATCAACTGTTTTCCAGCTAAATTACCTTCTTAAAAATATCTGTATTTGCATTACTTGCAATCTTGTGGTTTCATGGCTCTTGTTACTTGTTTTCCTCTATAACTGTTGCAGTTTAGAGGGTGAGTTCATCAGAAGGTCTCCAAAATGCACATTAGAAGTCGTTGCATTGTGGCAGGCCTGCATTCACTGCTAAATTTTCACCCCTTTGTAGGGGTTGAACCCCACAAATACCCAGAGCAGTGCCTAGTGAGGGGAGCAAGGGGGTYGCTGTTGTGTTTCCGAGTCCTTTTTGGGGCACTGGGTTTTGCCACCAGCTTTAGCTTGGAGTATCAGATCATGGGCTGCAAGTTCATCACGAAGCAGCTGTTTGACAAGTGGTTTGGAATAGTCAGTTTTGAAAACTTATACAAACAGTAATAAATAAAGCTTCCCTTGGCTTAGTGAAAGCTTCCAAAGTCTGTTGWGAAGGTCAGCAGTGCCCTGGGTCATTCTCCCATTTGCAGGCAGGGTGGCTGTTGKGTGCTGCCCTCCTGCTGTCCTGCCTGCTCACCATGGGGCAATTTAGGGGCATTCTCAAGAAACTGATGTGAATTCTACACTAAACTGACCAAACCAAAGCTTTTGAACATGGTGATGTGCAGCTATGAAGACTTATGAGAATGCCTTCAAAGTTGTGCAGTTGTTGCCAAAAAGGGAAATAAAATACACCACGTAGATAGGAAGTACTTCATGGCAAAGAGCAACACTTAAAGAGACTTAATTGTCTCTGCAGCAAGAATAAATGTTGTCCTTTATTCTTTTGAATGTGGCCATAATGGCAATTTGTGCCCTTAATTTATGACTGAAAATCCACTTTTTGAAGTATTTGGTGAGCATTTTGCTTAGAAGTGCAGTAATTAAATATTAATGTGCTGTTATAAAGTGTTTTGTTTTGTTTTTTGGGTTTTCTTTATTTATTTGAGCTGTTCTTGGAAAGTCAGAAGCTGTCTCCAAATGAACAGGGGCATGCTAATCAATTTTCATTGATTGTTACTATTACACTATTAATGAATTTTCTTTCCAATTAATACATGTATGTCTTTTGCTTTGCTGTAACACAGAAAATGTAATGATATATCATGTAGTGACTATAAGACAGTATTTAGCTAGTAAACTGTAATGGTAGAATATTGTAAGCTATTTTCTACTAAACAGTAGTTTTTCCAGATTGTATGGGTGCCAATAACACTTCTGCTTTCCAGAAAACTACTATAATTCAAATAGTGAAAGCTGAGCACAAACTCAAATAGGAATGTTAAGAAAACATACCAATCTGTGGCATAAACAAAGCTTGTGCCCATTTGGGAAGCTTCTTTTGGAACATTTTAGGGTGATCAGCCCAACTTAACTCAAGGTGTTGTTACTGCTGACCAAGAGAGTTRTCCTGAACACAGGGCACTGACGACTTCAAACCACAGCCCTGCCTCCTGTTTTTCTTCCTCCATGCATTTATTTGTGTGCTGCATGTTTTTGTTTTACTTGTCCAGACTCGAGGATGTGGATTCTCCAGTGTGTTACAGGTTTGCATTTGTTTGCACAGGACAAAAAGAGATGGAAAATCTCAGATGGAGGTGTTTTATATGCCTGCTGTACATCAGTAAACATCCTATCCATGATGGAAAGCCGCAAATGAACAGACCAAAGGACCTAATCACAGTGCCCTGACTAGTTCTGCATTACAGGCATTTGTTTTGTTATTTGCTTTATTTAACAAATCAAGATCAAAACTCAGCCAGGCCTTTAATTCCATGCTTAGGTTTGGGCACGGCAATAGTGAAGAGCAGTCAGTGAAGGCTCTCCTCAAATGCTGATGTCAGATACAGGCGTAGGCAGAGTTGTTCCCCATTCATTAAAAGCAATTAGCAGATCTATTAAAGCACTTACTGTGCTGTMCCAAACAAGAAAATAATTTTGAATGTAAGATGTTTGTTAGCCRCAAAAAAAMCAGTGTCTGTTTAGGTAAAAGAAGCCAAGTATGTAATTGGTTTATTTGGTAGTTACCTGATACTTCTGTGYCTTTTGAGTTAACATCAGTTTTGTAGGGGTTGGATAGTCCTGTAAAAAATGTATAGCTGTATAGCTTCCAAGCTAAGATCAATATCAAATGCCACAGTATAAGATGGCCCTGTGTGTTTTACAGACCTTGTACTGAATTATTAGTTCATTTGCTATCTTTGGGTCTGTTCCTGCTCCATTTGAAGTCAATGAGAGTTTTGTTTGGAAGTTGCTATTAACAAAAAGTGGTCAGACATCCAGCAGTCTTATAAATGAACCTTTTGTAACTTCTTGATTCCAGGTTGCCTGGCTTTTAGTTTCTACATTTTATATTTGTGTAAGGCAAGATTTTTTTCTTATGTTGCAGGGTGTTTACTGGAGACAGTTTTAGAAAGCTAATTCTACACATACTTCCTCAGTCAAAGTAGAAGATCACAATGTTTATTTTCAGATAACAGTAAGCAGCTACTTTGGGGTGAGAGGGGTCACTCTCTCAGTATGGTAACAGGCTGGACCAGCTTGACCTTTTTGCAAAAAATACTCAGCAATAATACCTCCCTCTCAAAAAAAAAAAAAGAAAAAAAAGAGTGTCCTCTTTTATCTCACATCTCCTTTACAACTCCACTCCAGCCTGTGTCTTGGACTTTTCTCCTTATTTTTTTCTTTTTACCTCTTTCCCCTTTTCAACCAATAATGCTTGAAATCATCTTTGTCTCTTTATTTCTCTCTCTGTGYGGTGTTCCCTATTCTCCTTTCGTCCCAGTGTCAACTCACAGTTACCACCTGTCCCTCATTGAGATCCCATCTAAAAATTTGCTCTTTCTGTGATGATTATAAGTTGTGAGCAAACAATAGGCAAGTAATAACTATAGATTGTTCCCTTCTCCTRCTTTCACAGCATGTTCTCTCTTCTTGATGCCTGTTTTTTAGGCTGGAAGCCCTTTGGGTCAGGAACTGCTTTTATTGTTTGAGCTTTTTTTTCTTACAGCACTGAACAAATTGTATGTACTAAAACACTATAAATAATAAGAAGAGCAAGCTTTTCAAAATRCTTTATAAACATCAGCTGAATAATGATGTTTTAAAAACATGTCTGCTGTGCCATGTGAGTGCTCATTTGCTGGATGTAATATACCACATCCTCCTCATTTGAGTCTCCACTGAGTCCAGAGGCTTTGACAGTTTCTATCAGATGAGGATCTGGATTATTACCTCTAATTCACAGTACTTAGTATTTTTTTTAGAATAATTAGTTTTTTAAGCTTGTGATTTGTTTTTGTCTAATAAGTAAAATTCTGTTACACCAGTAGGACAATGGATGTGCTTTCACCTGTCTCCCTGAGGGCTGTTTGAGTACCCATGCCCAATTGTGTGATGCAAGAGATGAACAGCCCTTTAGGCTCTCATTCTGGCACTCAGATGTGTAGATTTGTCCTCCTCTGGGGATGTATTCATCAGAAGTTGAGGCAAAACCCTTACTCTAGGTTGTTGGAGAAGGGTTCAGAAGAGGGCATGAGATGCATGCACCATTTCCCATTCTTTGTGAATATTTTGAGGAAAATGCCAGATTTCTTTAAACTAGTGGACAGGAAATATGGGCCATTAACAAGCAGCATTCAAAAAAATACTGGCTGTGGGAACATCTTGTCGTCCATATATTAGCAATAATTTCATACTCAACTCCATGACACTGTCATTAAAGGAAGCAACTGTTTAATTACAGGGGTTTCTAACTTCATAAAAGAAATTAATCCATTTGCTTTATATTTATGACTAGGAGATGACAAAGCGTGAATAAAAGGAGAGATACCTTACAGTCATATAGGAGTAATAGAGTAAAAGCTGTAGAAATTATGAGAAACTGGCATCACATACAGGTAGAAATGAGGGAGGTTAACTTCTGTGTGACATGCTGTCTTATCTGACAGACTGATCARGTTGTAACTGTGAAGTGGCCTTGTCAAAAAATGAGATTTCAAAAGGACGGCATTTTCTAGGAAACCTATGGAAATGTTCTCTTTGTATGGTTGGTTAGCTGTAAGGCTAATTCCAGGGAAAAAMCACAAGTTTTTAGGGAAAACTGGAAGTAGGAAAAGGGAAAGCTGTAATCAAACTTCCTTGGTTTTGAACAGAACTAGCTCTTCATAAGCCCTGCCTTGCTGGGGAGTGGGAATTCCCATTCTGGTGCTGCTGGGGACGGGATTCTGACTGCTCCCAGGGAGGCCATTGGTCCCTGCTCTGACCAAATCCACTGGATGCACATAATTACCAGTAGGGCTACTCCTCTGTCTCTTAAAAATCAGTATTARCACACTGGTTATACTTGCTGGTTCTGCCTAAGGCTCCAGGAGAGCAAATAATGGATAGTTGAATACTCAGGTAATACTCTGCATAATTTCTGAATAATTTGTGGGTAACTACAAATTTATACTTAGGAGAAAGAGTGAATGAACTGTAGTGACAGTTAAATGAACATAATGACAATTATTAATATTCTGTGCTAAACGTTTTCTGTATTTTTTTCAAAGGTAAAAATGCATAACTTGTGTTCCTCTCTTACAACTTGATAGCTCAACTTTCCTCGTATCTTAAGCAAACAAGTAGTGTTAGTGACTTAGGAGGACTGCATTTTATCCTCTTAGGAAGATTTAAACCTGGATGCATGTACCAAGGACCTGGATACAAATGTGTCTTGGGAAATATGACAGTAGGAATGCAATTTAAGTTTAGCCTCAGAGACCCTTTATGTATTTCTTAAAAAATAAATTAGTTCCAATGCAGCAGTGGTGGTCTCAGCAGGCAGGAAACACTTAAAATTATGCAGAAGGGACCAGAAATCTTTGCTAAGAAGCTTTTTGTTGCTATGTTTTGTTTCTCAATAAAGATGATCCACAACTGTAAGCACTTAAAACTAAAAACAAGAGGGTTGTATCTGACAAAGCTGCACAACTTCTTAATGTAACCCAGTCTTTCTGTGTGGTTGTTTGCACATGTTTTGGAGCAGAGAAAGAGTCCTTTGTGGCTCAGCCTTGTTTGACTACATGGCAGGAGTGTACAAGCAGAGGATGAAGGTGGTGTCTGCTTACACTGACTATGTTTTGATTGCTTTGAGCTGCGATCACTTCTTTCTGCACAAATCACTTTTGATTTGATGTTAGGGAGAAACTCATGGCTTCCCTGGCTCATGCATTGCCATGATGGTGCAGTCTGGATGCCAGGTGTTAGGATGGCCTGTGGTGGTAAGAAAAATGTAAATATGACAGACAGACTGAGTAGAAGGAAAAAGATTAGATGATACATGCATTTGTGAAGTTCAGATTCAAAAGCCRTCCCAGCAGTGCTCTCTCCAACCATGCATCTCCCTGTTTCTATCCTTGCCCTCTTTGTTTTGGTCACTGTGAAGGTTTTGGGGAGCCTGTTCTCATGCACTGATGTTGGCAGGTGTCCTAAACCTCC
The DNA here is from genome assembly GCA_014549065.1 of Cardinalis cardinalis. Classification (NCBI taxonomy): domain Eukaryota; kingdom Metazoa; phylum Chordata; class Aves; order Passeriformes; family Cardinalidae; genus Cardinalis; species Cardinalis cardinalis. The sequence goes on from JACDOX010000018.1 coordinate 1,882,768, forward strand.
TCTGGGGGGATGTTAGCTTTTGTTCTGCTGATGCTAAATGGTGTCTACATCCTAGTGATGCACCAAGAGAAAATTGATCCTTTCTGTCATTGACCACTTGTGATTGACCAGAAGGGTTCATCTCTCAGGTCTGTCAATTTCCAGAGAGAATGATTTAACTTTAATGTTTTTGTGCTCCTTGGCTTTAGAACAGCAAGTAGATGGTTGTACCTTAGCCTAGACAAAATTAACAGACTGAGTTGAAAGAGACTCTGGAGAAGATAATCACATTGATATGCATCCAATAGAAGACACTTTTTWATATTTTTTTGTTTCTGACATAGGGAGGGAACTTGTCATGTCATCAACTGTTTTTAAAGGACAAAGTAACAATAAAAGCTAAGCATGCATTTCTTCATTTGTGTTTGGCAAAGAGAGTGTAACATTTTCTCCAGGATGATGACCTTGAATTAACTAAATGTCACCAGTTTAAAGAGTAAATTAATGTCACAATGTGCTTTATTTGTGGTTAGGCCTGAAGACTGTCARGAATTTCTTAATACAAAAGGTGTTTGTGTGCTGGTCCATTTCYCAAGGCTCCCCACAAGAAAACCACCATGATCCTGACTGATCTGAATTTGTGTCACCACATTGCYTTGCATGTTTGTGTACAGCAGAGTGTTTGCAGCTTGTGGAGCTCAGCCTTTCAAAGTGTGTCACAGAATCATGGAATGGCTTGTGTTGGGAGGGACCTTAGAGGTCACGTAGTGCCAACCCCACTGCCTTGGACAGGGACACTTTCCACTAGACCAGGTTGCTCAGAGCCCCATCCAACCTGRCCTTGAACATTTCCAGGACAGGGCACCCATAACTTCTCTGGGCAGCCTGTTTCYGTGTCTCAGCAGTGTCTTGACCTTCACAGTAAAGAATTTCTTYCTAATATCTAATCTAAACCCACCCTCTTTCAGTTTGAAGCTGCTCCTCCTTGTCCTATCACTACATGCCCTTAYAGTAAGACTCTCCCCAGCTTTCCTGTCAGCCTGCTTTAGGTCCTGGAAGGTGCTAAAAAGTCTTCCCTGCGACTTCTCATCTCCTTTTTCTAAGGAGTGAATCCCATTCAGAGAGCCCAGTCACTCTGTAATGTAAGAGGGGCAAGGATTATAGTTGGGTTTGGGTCAGTTTTTTGGTATCTGCCAGTGTCTATGAAAATCTGTTCCAAACCCATTGGTAGCATTGGTAGCAGAAATGTACTTACTACCAATWTCTGTGGTAATGTGTACCTGTTAATGAATCCCTGGCCATTTAGTACAGATGATTCTGAAACATCTGAGGTGAAATGGTGTTGAGATAACCCCAACAAAGGAAAGCACAGATAAATGCTTTTGCTGCTGGAGCTGAAGCAGCTTTTTTAGATCCAAGAAAACGATCTCTTTATGGCAGTCTTCAAGGCTTCACACTTCACAAGACCTTGCCAACCTGGGTGCATGGCTGTGTGAACACGATTACATAGCAAGTGGGATAAATGCAACTCTTTTTTTTGTTGTTGTTCTTAGAAGTATATAAGTAGCAGTATCTTGAACTAATTACAGCTGATGTAAAGCACATTTAAGGAAACCCATTAGCAAAGAATTAAAACTAGAGCAGATTAGCTATTCTTTAATGGCCTTGACTGTAGATCTTTTGATGCCTTGGTAACTTTTCTAACACTCGTTGCTCATCTGTCTTTATTCAATGACTGAGAAGCTTCTTTCAAGTCACAGTGTGGTTTTAATGTGAAAAATTTGCTGTTTTCTGCTGAAAAAATTATTACCTGGTAAGGTAAATTCTGTGGAGTTCTGTAGTGTTTTTGTTGTTGAGATTTAAAGCATTTTGCTGCTCAATGTGTCTGTATAATAGAATGAGCAATCCCTAATATGCTTCCTAGGAGTWATTAATTATTTACTTTCTTGAAATACAGATCATAGACAATTTTACATGACTTCCCTTCGTACAGACTTTCTTGACTCTCTTTTTATTTTTGTATGCTTTGCAAATGCCTATAAATTCATTTTCACTGRAAGGGGAAATAAGTAATTTAGATGATTGCAGCTGTTTCATAATTAATTAATTTCAATTTAAAATAATCAAGTAGTGCCCATCCATTGTTCTGTGTGCTTTTCTGAGGCATTAAGATTCACAATGTCAAAATAAGTTCCAGATGGAAGTGCATACTTTATAATCYGAGAAAAAATATCTGGTTTTGTCAAAAACCTGAAGAGTCCTGCCCTGATCTAAACAGAGTATTATGCTTAAGCACATTTTCCAGGTTTTGAGCCATTGCTTTAGGAATTACTTGAAAGTCCCAATTTGAAAAGTTTTATAGGGTAATAACTTATAAACAGAACTATAGAGTAAGAGGAATAGTGATGTATGACTATATATYAATTTGTTTCCTCAAATACTTCTGGCATCTCTTAAAATGTAACAAGTAACAAGGCTTAGCACATTTCCCCCTTTTTGGCACAAAGAGAAATATTTGCAATTATTAATTATCTCTTTGCTAATAATCAATAAATAACACATTCTCCTGATAAAAAAATCGTGGTAAAATGGAATAAAAAAATTGAGCAAAAGGAAAAATAGTTGAGATGGTGYGCTGAGAAAGTCAGTATGTTCTTATACTTTGATATATGCTAGGGTTAATGGAAGAACTTTTAATGTGGCAGTTTGCAATAGGAATAAAAAATCTTTTTTCAACATGAAAGACTCTTATGTAAGAGGTTTACATTATGTAAATGTTAGTGTTATTGGCAATAGCCCATTATAAAGGAAAACTTTGTATTCAGAAAAGCATTTGCAAATAATGGGATAGATGCAGCAATCTCTAGTCCTCACTTGGACAACTTTCTCTTTGAAGTCAATGGAAGTTTTGCCTGAATAAGGTGGAAGAAATTAGCCCATTCATTATTATCTGAATTACATCAAGAGCTGACTGCTAAACAATAAAATCATGATTCATAACGTAACGGCTTCACTTAATTCTTTTGTAGTCTTAATATATCTCATTATATGGTACTTCTGTTCTTTCCTCTCAGTGCAGTATTCAAATTAACAACAACCACCTTTACATAACTGATGGTTCGACATGTTTTGCTGCCTTAGCAAGATCAAAGGATTTTATATACCCTTTTTGGATAGATATCAAGAATAGGGTGATCAGTCTCTTCAGTAACCATTAAGCACATTGTAAATATCTCAGGGTACCCAATTAGACACAAGTGGTTTGCCAGATGCTGAGAGCATCACCAGTTGTCAGGAGATCCCCAGATCTGTGGGACAGTCCAGAATTTATTAGGGATTAGTGGTGGTTCGAGTTGTCACTCCACTGATTTGTGGTCATTCAGCTGTGTCCTGCCATAAGCAGCCTGCATGATATGTGGAGATAGGGTTCAGGTGACAGATATTTCGTCTTGCCCCCCAGGCACCTTTGGGTGGGATGGGGGCAGGGGTGGATGGACACTGCTGTTTCAGCTCCTCTCTTGTGACCAGAGAGGAATGTGAGTTATAGTAAGTGAAATAGCAAAATTAGAAGGGCATAAGAGAAGCAGACTGAAGAGAACAGCCCAAGAAAAGGGACCCCCAAAAGGCTTTATTATGAAGCTAGAGTTAACCCATTAACCCCTCTCCAGGAAGCCATCTGCAGCCTTCAGGGTTTAAGAATTCTTTTTATCTAGAGATGTAATTGACACAAGATGTGTAACAGCTGCAAGATGTCAGGTTTGTCAAAGTAACTAGAAAAATTAGTTCTATGACACACACAGAGCAGAGTAATGTATAGCTAAAAAAGAAAAGGAATAAATTATCATGAGAGTTAAAAAGAGGAAGAAAAATAGTTGAATAATGAAAGTTGCAGTTAAATCTGGAACGCTGATGATTTGAAATTAAACTACAATGAAAGTTTCTGAGAAGAGTCAACATCCTAACTATTTACCCTGATAGAAATAATAGTGAAACTCCTCATGTTCCCATTATAGCCATACTTCRCTGAGGGGCTGGAATGCTCAGTGCTCTGCACTGGCTCCAGAGTAGGGTGGCTGCYGTGTTATTTTACCCTTCTGCCTGTTGCTGTTGTTATTCAGCATTACCATTGCACTTTGTGTCTGCATAGGGACCCAGATTTGCTGTAAGAAGAGCTGTTGAGACTTGGGACAAAAATCCAGTCACAGTGCTAAAAATTTTATAGGCAAAGTGAAAAATGGAGGTAAATTATGGATAAAAGTTAAAACTGGTCAGAAAGAAAAGACTGGAGTATTTTAATAATCCGAATAAACAGCAGTTGCAGCAAACCACCAGCCTGACAGWGCTGCCAAATCCATGAGTGTGACCATGATGGGAAAATGGAGAACTTTCCTTTTAAGAACCTCAAAAGGAACAATGAAATGATTTTGGGCATGTTTATGAGGACTCCTCCCAGCTATGAGTGACAGCACAGGAATAACCTGAGGGGGATTAGTTGGAAACTTGGAGAGCCTTAATGGGTCAAGAGAAGACTAGAAAGCCTTATTTCAATAACTTCTGGTAATGACTTTTCATAATGATGGCAACAGGCCACAAAGGGCCTTCATGGTGAGGAAAGTGGGAACCACTGAAGAAGAGCTGTGAAGAAAAGAGGCTCACWGTCAAAGCACCCTGCCTGGGAAATGCTGTTGGCTATGGCATCCCAGCTGGAGCTGGCTCTCATCTGTGAAATCCAGTTGTGCAAACTAAGGCATTTATAGCAGCAGAAAAATGCCCTTGCCCGAAGAAGTCAGTAGATGGGTCTCAGTAACACATTATAGTTTAGAGCCCCCATAATCCCAGTGTGGTAAAGTTCTGATACTGAAGTGCTGATAASTATCGGGTGTTCTGTAAGGCACTTCAGCACCTCATCAGGCCACACGTGGCACCAACGGGAAATAATTAAATATACCTATTGTAGTACTACTGTGGAGTACTCCTACAGTACTGCTGCTTTCGATCAGACTGAGTCTTGGAACACTGACCTGGATGCCAGTCAGATATACCTGATTCCCACTTTCTGGAATTACTTGGAAACGTACCTCTTATTGAAAACCTTAAAGAAAATGGAATTCTGATTTTTTGAACAAATACGTAGCTCAAGTGTTTTCCTTTGCTCARCTCACATTCACGTGCCAAAACAACTAATAAAATTTCAGGCTTGCTTATATAGCAATTTGGCTGGCAGAAGAAAAGTAATCTATTAAAGCTGAAGTCATCACAACTCATTAGGTGCTAATGTATCTGCTGTGTGGTGGAGAGGCAGGCCAGCTCTGTTGAAACGCTGTGAGTTTGCCCTCATCCGCTCACAGTTGTCTCTGGAGGATTGAGAAGTATAAACAAGTTTTCTAGCAATGCACGCTCAGAGTATGCTGAGGTAGCTGCATTTACTTTAGCCCAGAAGTCTGTCTCTGTCTGCAGACAAGCATGGAACCAAAGGGAATGCAGAAGTTTGGGAATGGTTCCTGTATTTCCTCCTAGGAAGTCTCAGGAGAATAGGTGATTGTGTGTGCTCACAGATGTCCTGGGTACGTGCAGTAAATCCAACATTTTCTGAACATGCTGCTGGCCTTGCTGCACCTGGTAATAAACCCTGGCAATAAATCAGGTGATCTGCACATGCATAATAAATCCGATGCACCTGAATGCCGGCATACAGGATGGACATGCTGTGCACACACTGGCTGTTTTCCAGGTCTTCTGGATGTCAGGTTTCCACTGTGACTGGCTTGCCTGGGAGTTCTGGCAAAACTGCTGACATTCTCTTTTTWTTTCAGCGTTTCCAGGGCACGTCCAGGGGGAGGGGGACATATGGGGGTACTAAAGCTTRAGCATCATTTTTCAGTGTGCCTGTACTCATTCAAGCCATGATACAAGCCTGAAAAGATAAACTACCCCTTACCTGTAAAGGTATTCTTTCTGTCAACTTACGAATTTTTGAAAATAATACCCCAATTTCATACAAGTTCAAATCTGTTCTCCATTTTCTTTACATTAAGATTTTGTGTATCAGGTGAATGTTTCAAGGTACAGCTTCAAGGYGTCAGCATCTTTAGTGCCCTCTCAGTATCCATCAAAATGTTTATTTTTGTAGGAAAGCTTTAGTTTAAGAGCTGTCTGTGTGTGAGGACCTTCCTGAGGCCGTGGAGGTCAGAGCATCCCAAGCAGGGACAGGTTGGAGCCTGTAGTTGTACACTATGATTGTGTGTTGTTCTGCCACCTCAGAGGATGTTCAGAAGAGGTCATCTTCAAGCCACAGATGGGTCAAAGGTTACTCTCTGCCCTGTAGGCAAACTGACTTGGCACAAAATATATTCACACGCTGGAAAATCATAGAATTATGGAGTGGTTTGGGTCAGAAGTGGCTTCAAGGACCATCTAGTTCCAACCTCCCTGCCAGAGCAGGGATGCCATTCACAAGGCCAGGTTGCTCAGGGCCCCATCCAACCCGGCCTTGAATGCTTGCAGGGATGGAGCATCCACAGCTTTTCTGGGCAGCCTGTTCCAGTGCTTCACTACCCTCTGGCTAAAGAATTTCTTCCTAGCATCTAATTTAAACCCATCTTCTTTCAGTTTAAAACCATTGTCCCTTGTCCTGTCACTATCTGCCCATTTGAAAAGTCCCTCTCCCTCCTTTTCATGAGCCCCCTTTAGGTACTGGAAGGCCTTGGTGAGGTCTCCCTGGAGCCTTCTCTTCTCCATGGTAAACTACCCCAGCTCTCTCAACTTGTCTGCTTAGGAGAGGATTTCTGATCATCTCTGTGGCCCTTCTTCAGGCCTTCTCTAAGAGGTTCTTGTCTTGCATGGAGGACTCCAGAGCTGTATGCAGTATTCTGAGCGGGGTCTCATGACAGCAGATAGAGGTGGAGGATTGCCTCCCCTGACCTGCTGGCCACTTATCTTTTGATGCAGCTGAGGATGCCATTGGCCTTCTGGGCTGTGAGCACACATCCCTGCCTCATGTTCAGCTTTTCATCCCCCATAACCCCCAAATCCTCTGCAGGGCTGCTCTCAATGACTTCTTTACCCCATCCACTCGTATCTGGGCTATGATACCCTAACCCAGGTGCAGCACCTTGCACTTGGATTTGTTGAACATCACGAGGTTCTGCTGCATCCGCTTCTCAAGCTTTTCCAGGTCCCTCTGCATGGCATCCTGTCTTTCTGTTGTGTCACCTGCACTGCTCAGCTTTGTGCCATCTGCAAACCTGCTGGGGTGCACTCGATTCCTCTGATGGTGTCTTTGATGAAGGCGCTGAAGAGCACCAGTCCCAAGGCAGGGCCCTGGAAGACACCACTCATCACCCACCTCCCCCTGGACATAGAGACATGGACCACAACTCTGTCTGCATCCATCCAGCTAATTCCTTATCTGCTGAACAGTCCATGGCTCTCCAATATGAAGATAAGGCTGTTATGTGGGACCATATCAAAGATTTTACAGAAATCTAGATAGATGAAATCTGTCATCTTCCCATGTCAACCATTGCCATAACTCCCTCACAGAAGGCCATCAGACTGGATAGGCATGATTTGCCCTTAGTAAATAGGAGCAACTGGGTTTTACATTAGTAAGGTAAAAAAAGGTAGCCACATGCAACTTATTTGTTGAAAATGCTTCCTTACCTGGAAACCCCAAGTGTGTACACTAGGGTTTGATTTTATTTTGGTCTGAGTGGTAGAGGTAACGAGCCCCATTGAGAAATGGCAGCAGAGAATTGTAACAGTGACCAGATTGGTACTTCTTCATCACCACTTCTGCATTCATTTGGGAAATGAGGGCAAGGACCTCAGTGCTATGAGAGTAGGTGACTGATTTTGTAAAAATAAAGGCATCTTCTTTCTGTTCTCCAGTAAATGAGCCTTCTTTACAATCATGATATGGGCTGCCCAGAAATGAAGCAGGGGACTTTACTGGACTGTATGTCACTGCACTTGTGTTTAAATAAGAAATATATTCAGGGCAAAGATGCTGACTTGATTTCAGTAAACCAGAAAGCATATAAAATACTGCTAGACCCTATTGAGCGTTGTGTCTCCTTTGGACTTTCTCATGGTGGTTTTCTGTGCCAATTTAGGACACTGCCTTTAAGCTAATTAGAAATTCTGATCAAAGTTGGAGGGAATTTGTGTTTTTCTTCATCTAGGTGACATGCTTATCAAATCAGCTACCCCCAGTCTGATACAGCAGGCTGCCAACAGACCTGTCACAGCAATGAACAGGGTTTGTGGTGGAGAGAGAAAGTATAATGAAAACCACATCCACCAATTAAACACCTACATTTCCTTTTAGACTCCAAACAATGGACGTCTTTCCTTTTGCAAAAGAGGTTTCTCAAATCAAAGCAACTCATAGAAGAAATATAAATTAGGAAGGAAGCTCTGAGCAGATCTTTAATGAGTCTCTGGCACAATGACACAGTGAGGTGTGACACATTTATGAATATGATGTAATTGAAAAGATTTAGGTTTGCAAAGGTTTGCTCAGCRATCAGGCAAAAGTAATGCAGCCAAATGAGGGCCATGTTCAGGTCAAGTTTTTGGTACCTGTAATACCAGTTTTTTACTTGATGCTTTTCTTAGTCTGTGATAGACATTTTTAACACCAGAAAAATAGCATCAGTTATATTTTTTACTCAAGTGAACAGAAACTGACCTTCCTATAATAATGACAAGGCAAAGAAGAAGATCTTTGAAAATAACTGTGGACTAGTTAAGCAGAGGATGAGGTAGAGCCTGGATATGACACATTCAGCAATACTGTTGATAGAGAGGTAGCAGCAGGAGCTTGAAGAAGAAAATCTGAAGAAAATCTCTGGTATAAAAAAATTGATTGCAAGGCCACAGAAGAGCAGAACAGATACTTCAGGGAAAGGGTGTAAAAATTAACACTCAATTATACAGTTGATATGGACCATATAAATTGAAAGATAGTGCAAAAGTATACTGGGTGATGATAAAACCAAATTGCACTATTATTATTAACAGTGGGCTTGTATTTACCTGAAGTAATGCTGTGTGATGCTTGGCACCAGTTGCATTGAACATCACATCTGCAGATCTGTAAAAGTTCTGCTCTGTTCATAGAGAAAAACATCTGACTTGATCAGCTTTGTCCATGGTTGTTTTTCTACAGGAGARAAGAGTAACTATTTTGGGCTCAGCATCATGTGAGTACATCTATGCTGCTTCTAGAGCAAAGCCATAGGGCTGCGTGGTGCTGTATGTGAAAGCCCTCCTCTGGTCTCTGTTAGCTTGAGGATCTCTGCCCTGCTGTGCTGTGTGCGTGTGCCCAAAGCTTCCCAGAGGATGTGAGCCAGATGAACCCTGTCTTTCTGGGCATGGGCACCTTACAGGCTTAAAAACAGAGAGGTGAGCCAGGCTTATTTGTGAGACTGTGTTTCCTAAGCATGATAGAATGTCAGCAGATTGCTTGTTGTGCAGTATTTCATACAGTGATGCATCGAAACCTGCAGTCTGTAATCTAAGGTGTGTGATTACTGAGAAATTCAGGCAGTTCAGGCAAGAGACATTGCTTATGAGGAGTACAGGCTAAGGGAGCACAGAAGGACCTTAGGTCTTCAGTGGAAATCAAAACTAGGCTGTTCTGGAAGGTCAAAGTACAGGAGTAATCCACAAAGGATGCTTGTTAGCAGGCTGGAGGCATACCTGTGTTGGAAGCTGAATGCAGGACTAACATTCTAGTGCCCTATGTATCCAAACCACTGAAAAYCACTTTGATTTTATCTGTCATTTAATGTGCCTAGCAATTGCAACACCAGCCAGAAATTCCTCTGGCTTACTTGGAGACTGGATTTTGATTTTGTTCACTGAACCAGGCAGTGCAAGTTTATGCCAGGAGATTMATTTAGCTGATGATGTGCTGCTGAAGCAGATTCTTACTTGAGTTTTACCACTTTTAGGGAAAGTGCCACATGGTGGTTTATGTGCACAGTTTTATCAGAATTAACGTAGCAAACCCCATGGCCCAGAAACCCCACACAACTGAACTGTGGAACCCAAGGTGATGTTTTCTGGCAGAAGAACATTTAACCTTAGCTCCAGCTTTGCTATTACACATACCYAGAGGCAATTTGGGGATTAGCAGACTCATTAGCCTGGTGCATGAGGCCCTGGAGAGGTCCCAGATGTGCTATGGCCCCACACTGTCTATGCTGCTTGCGTGTCASACATTGTTGCATCTTTGGGATGATACCACCCAGGGAAGTCAGGACTCCCCTGTTCCAGCTGAATGTTTCATCCACTTTACTCCTGGCCCCATGATCCTTCCATTCCCAGATCAGGCTCCAGGGAGTGTGGTGAAGGGCTTTGAAGGTGATCCAGAAGTAGCCTTTGACCTAGTAAGTAGCGCAWGTTCCTTGAGACTGAATCTTTGGATGTGAAACTCCGGGATCTGAGCTTCCCATCTCCTTATGCTGCTGCTTTAACCACTGGAGTGTTAGCAAAACAGAGTGTTTGGCTGTGTCCTTTGGTTTTCTTTTCAAAGGGAGGTATGCCCCCCTTGTCTGACCTAAATACCCAAGAGGGCACATAGGTGACACTCAAGCTGTGAGTTCTGCTTCCCCTGGGAAGTCTAATCACAGCAAAACCTGAAAGTTCTCTTTGACATTTTCCTTTGGCCAGCATAAGGTTTGCTTCCCAGTGTAGCCTCTGGATGTTAAGAACTGGCTCTTTATTCTGGCTTCTCCCAGTTTTCCCTATRGGGAGCTTTGGCAGCCAGTGCAACACACTGAGATCCATTTTGAGAGTTGGGTGCCAAACTCTGCACGCAGCTGTGCAGCTCATCCCTGTACCCAAGTATTTTAGAAGAAGATGTAGATTTTAATGTCATTACATTTATTAAGTTTATTGTCATCCCACCAGATTAACTGAAGCCAGCTGCTTCTCTCTAGCAAGAGGTGGTAAATGTTATTTCAGAGGAGATGGCAACATTTGTCCTATCTTTCAGTTTTTCAGAGAAAGCATGTTTCCCTGGAAAATAGATCCAGTTTTTTTGTTAATGCCAAGATGGTCTAAAAATACAGAAGATAATTCTAATCTAATCTAATCTAATCTATTTAGAGTAGTTCTGGAGAGCCCATTACTGATGTCTGAGTGACAAATGAAGGTCTGGATTGCAGCTGCCAGGTGTGTGCCTGGGGAAAAGGCATGTGTAGTGCATAAGGGTAGAGGCATGTGTGTCCTCATGCTCTCATGCAGGATTTATCCTCTATCCAGCATTTTCTCGTGAGATGTATAATAATTCCCAGTAGATAGCAAGTCAGATTTCTAAAATAATATCAGTAACTATGGCCATAACTATATGTGAGCAAGCAAAATACATCAGGAKTTAAAGTGAGTAGCCTGCTCTAAAGTCTGCAGGGTGCTGGCATTGATATGTGGAAAATTGAACACATACAAACAGTAATTTAACTGAATTTGCTGGTATAGATTTAAAATATAGCTCATGTAATGCCTGCACCAAATTCTCAGAGTTTAAGAGTAGGAAGTACTACTATAAGGTAGAACAGTCAAAATGAGCAGCTTCTATCCAGATTTTGAAGATAGCCTCTACCTGTAATTGCCAACTTCTCTCATGCTCAACCTGGTGCAGGCACAAACATGATGCACAGATTTCAGCATTAGCAGTAGCAGATAATTTCCCTCCAGAAAGAAAATGGGACAAATAAGCATCCTGTTCTTTTCCTGTCAGCAGGAACATTTCTGTCTGTTCCTGCTGCAGTTGCTCACTCCTTAGGGCCACTGACACCAAACAACACCAAGCAAACAGTACCAGATTTCACACCTAAGGCTTCAGCTGTGCCTTTGCAACACTTCTGGGCTGTCTTAGAGAAGAACCTGTCCAGTATTCTGCTTCCTGTCTCTGTCTTTTACCTGAGCTGCATTGACCACAGAGGACCAAGTCTAGAACGGGGTTGTGCTGGTCAGGTATGGCCATAGGAGAAAGGATGATGTGGTGTACAGGAATGTGACAGTGGGAAATGAGGGTTGCTTAAGGCAAGGCTGGCTCTAAGAGGCTGGCAGCCTGCCCTCCTCAAGGGAGATGCTGACAGCTTCTCAGAGCAAATGAACTCASCTCCTCTCCTGCTGTCCCTGACCATGCAGGAATGGCAGCAGAAGGGGTTTTATCCAGGGGAATGAGAAAGAGAAAAGGCTCCCCACGGCCTTCAGGATGCTGGCAAGCATCCCTCATCTGACAACCAGAGAAAACAGGGGAGTTAAGGGGACTTCAGATTCTGCACCTCATCTCTGTTCCCTGCAGGCTCAAGAGGGGGAAGAGAGGATGGCTGCCTGCAGAAGGTTGGTTGCTTCTCATGTCCCTCAGCTCTTTGGTTCCAGCAAAAATGGGTTTTATGAGGAATGTGGGAGCTCAGTGGAGGATCTTGCCCACAGCTGCTGTGTGGCAGTGGGTCCCTTGCCTYCCACCCCCAGCATTTGGTATTTTCTCATCAGTGAGAAGCAGGTAGGGAGCTGGGCAGCAGCAGAGCTTTGTGTCAGAGGGCTCCTTAGCTGGAGCAATCTTTTTTTGCTGGTTGTGTCTGGCCTCTCTGAGTGCAAAGAAAAACAGGGAATCTGGCTGTTAGCATGTATCCTTCCTAGACCCCAGCCTGCACTCAGGGATGTGGGTTATTTCTGGAACTGGGTACAGTGCAACATGTATACATTAGCAAAATCAAGTCCTTATGCTGTTCAGGAAAATTTGGCTCTGAACTGAATAGCTAAAAAAGCTATCTGTCTGAGCTGCTTAGAATACTGCACAGCTTCTGCCAGCAGAATAAAACCAATAGCATTTCTATGAACAGAAAGCTTTTGACAACAACCTTTGAATTATGAGTGGCAAGAACCATTCTCTTCATTTTTAACTTCTAACCCATGATGTATAGCATAGCCCTCATTTGAGGATAAGAGGTTACAATCTTATTGACTTGGCTTTAAATTGCATTTCATTGTATTAAAGAGCATCTGCCTTTTTTTTTTTTTTTTGTAGGGAGTGAGATATACTATAATGTATGAAGTATTTGACTTTCATGTAGCTGTAAGGCTAAACTTCCAAAAACATTCAGCCTCAAAGCTAAGATGGTATTTAGTGGAAAACATCCCAGAAAATTAGGATTTTACAATTACCTTATTGGTAGTTTGATTTTAATATAGTTTTGCTGATAGCTACCTTTGTACTTAAGGACTGTAAATTAATTAGACATACTGCTTCATCTACTCAGGAGGCAGGAGAAGAGCTGAGCTAATAGCTATGGGAGTGCTGTACCAATTTGAGACTGAGGCTAAAATGACATGATAGAGGGAGAGGTTAGTCCTCTCCCAAGGTTGTCACTCCTGGTCACATTTTAATGTGAATTTATTAGACTGAAAGAGGTTAAAGAGGTAATTCTGGAAAGAAGAGAGAAATTTCTAACATAAAATGGAACTCATCAATAGTCCTGGTGTCTGTGGGGAGTTGTCAGATTCCATAATATTAACCATGTAATTAACAGGATATATAAAGTGATGTGCTTTCAAATAATTTATATTTCAGATGCCTATCGATGTGCTAATAATACCTCTCTTTTTTCCTTCAGTCTCTTGAAATCACTGCRTTCCTTTTTTTTCCCTCTCATCTGTATAAAACCCTTTGCATCTATCAGAGAGTTCTGACTAGTGCTCATTCCCAAGGGTGACTTAATGGACAAAGTATAGATAAATCCACATGACAAATCCACTTTACAGTATGGCACAGCTGGCATTCCCTGCTCGAGTTCAGCTCACAAATAAACTTGCAGGGGAGCTGCATTGATGCAGAGTGCAGGGCAGTGCCTATTGCCTCACTCTGTCCTGGAAATGACCTCTCATAGGCTTGGTGGTGACTCACCAAGCTTTGCTTCTCTCTTTCAGACAAATTGGGGTGCAAGGGGTCATTTGCACTGTGCTTTGCAAGAGGTTGTCTGCTTTTGTTGGCGTTTTTGTTGCTCTTCAAAACCTTATTTTTGTTTTTAGTGATTGGGCTTTGAATACCAGAAGGGTATTGACTGACAGTTGATAGAAGTAAATTATTATTATTATTATTATTATTATTATTATTATTATTATTATTATTATCAACAACAACAATAATAACATCAATTAGATGTGAAAAGAAAAAGAAGAAAAAGCTTCCCTGAGCAGTGGAATTACCAAAACGACACCATAGTTTTGTGTCCTGTAACGCAGGAGCCCCACTGCGTAAACTCTTTGCTAGTGATGGCATCTTCCCTTGTGCTCCTCTCTGGTGATGYAGGGAGGGAACAGGTCTGGGGCAGTATCAGAGCTGTGCTTGGACTCAGGAGGGCTCGTGGGCTGATGGACARCCAGCTGCCATCAGCTGGTATGGATAAGGACCAAGTTATTAGCACTGTTAGTAACTAAACTGCTGCTGATTTCAGTAGGACTTTTTGGAAACTTCTGTCAGATTTGGCTGAAATCAATTAGCAGGTTCAAAGTAACAGCTGTGGAAGAGGCTAGATGGCAGGGAGACACCACAGTCTAGATTTGCTTGGCTTTCCAAGGAAACCTTGTTGACCATGCAGTACATGTCAATTTGTGAAACAAACATGGGCCTGGGAAAAAAAAAAAAGTTCTTGTTTCAAAACCATATTTATTGTTGGATGAAGGAAAAAAGTGCAGGTTGAATATCTGGCACAGAGCCCAAAAGATGAACTTGCAGGAAATTTCCTTATGGRGTAATTTAGGTCTTTCAGGAAAGATGGTGTGGGAGGCAGCTGGAGTCTGTGAAGGGCAGCCACTYTCCCTGTGCAGCATCTTGAACCAGACGAATCCTGATCTCTGGTATTTACAGCTAAAATGATAAAAAAGCTGCAGCAAGCTGAAGAGAAGGGAAGGGTGAAAGCTGGACCTCAGTCTGATGCAGGCCACCTTTCCCAAAGTGTATTGAGCAGCACAGTGAGAGCCAAGCTGAGTCTGTGCCCTCAAACCCTGCATGGCTGAGTGTCACATCCTGGCCTTGTAAGATGCCTGGGTTACTGGGCAGTCTAATGATTACCTTTTGCTCTGGCTGAAAATGAAAATGCCTGGTCTAGTTACAGGATGTGGGCCTGAACACAGACCCACATGTAAGAACATATGTTCACACAGAGTAGCTGAAGGCTGTCAAGCTAGTTTTCCCTGCTATATGTAAGCAACATACGGGAAAAATTCCATTTCCATGCTCACATATACTAGAAACATTTTTCTCTTATATCCATAATACTTATAACTGATCAGCATAATGTAATGGCATTCTAGACATATTCTAGTGCCTGCATGTGTTTCTATCCAGTGTTCTCAAAGAGCAATATTGTATATTAACGTTTGAAGCATATCAGAAATTGAAGCATTTTCTTCTCCTGTGCCCTGGCCATACTATTGTGAAAGTTCATTCATACAACCACTTCAAGCAACTGAACAATAAAACATTTCCAGTCACCCTGCGAGTTCATTTTGTAGTAATTTAAAAGTGCCCGTTACAACCAATAACTGTGGTGCTGGGAACGAGTGCACAGTTATAAAGTCCTGGCATATGACTTCTTATGGAAAGCAGTGGTTTTATCACAGCCATGAACACGCAAGTGACCCAAGGCATAAAATTACTGCTCAGAAAAAAGAGATCTTATCTCCAGAAAATGCTCAGATATCTACTTATGACAATTACAACAATGATGATTTCACATCTGTTACACAGACAGTTTTAATCTGTAAAAGGTTAAGTATTTGACAGTTACTTGTTCTTACATACAGATTAGCTGCTTGAAGGTTTAACCTTTAGATGTACTTAAGCAACTACTCTTTAAAATTTACTGTGTAAAACCACCCAAATAAAAACTGTCTCATCACTTGTAACTCAGAAATACAGGATGTTCCTTAGGTTCACGATATTTTCACCTTCCTCCTTACCAAATTGCTTAGCTGGCTTTGCTTCTTCCTTTGTGCCTGAAAATATTTGCAAGCAATGCTGCTTTGATTTGAACAGGCACCAGTTCATAATTAAAGGATACAAGATGGATTCTGTGATTAAATGTGTGGCATCAGTTATTTTGACTCAGTAAAGAAGGCTGCTGAGGAACATGATAATTCCTTCACATTGAATTGTCCTGAAAAGCTGGGTAGGGGGAGAGGGAAAGAGGGTATGAATCTTCATGTGGCCTTTGCACTTACCTAGGAGTGGAGGCAGAGGAATAATTTATCTAGTAGCAGACAGATTTCCAGATTTCTGTAGGCTTTTATTGATATTTCCTAAGCATCATAAAACATGGGATGTTTAAAACCTCTTRCATGGTAATGAATTAAATTTAAAAYTATCATATGGAACTCYGATTTTCTTTTTCTTTTCATTTACACAGCTACAGTGAGACAGTGGGAAGGGCTTTCTCATTCACAGTAACAAAGCTGCCCAGTTCTCAGTTTTCCTTGAATAGGTGTATCAGACTAGCAGTGCCCATATGTGTTGGGTGAGTGTTCCATGTGGACAGCAGCTACAGTGGGCATGCTGCTCAT
>JACDOX010000018.1:1899564-2005204 GCA_014549065.1 Cardinalis cardinalis
CTCCCACCTTGTTTTGGCCATCAGCACTAGTGGAGGCTGCCAAAACCCTCCTGAGGATACACACTGGAGGAACTGGAGGAAGTTGGGTGTTTTTCTGCTTGCAGTGGCATTAACCATTGTGTTTTTATGCCCCACTTACCTTGCATCGTTGTAAATGAGACTGCAGTAGCTCTGGAATACTGTAGACCATTTCAAACCCATTAAAGACTAATGGATATCTAGTGACAGAAAGTGTGCTGTGTGCCAATTAGAATATTTAAACTGTGCAATAAAAAGGAGTTAATAAAATCACCTTAGAATTTGAAAATATGATGGAAGGTGATGTGCTGTTTTTTCTTCAGGTGTTTGAACAATAAGAATGTTTTTAAAAGAAAATTGATCTGTCATTTTTTAAAGGCCAAGGAACATGCAGAAATGCCTTCTTTCCCTATTTTCTCCATATATTTTAATGCATATTTACTAACCTAGGGTTTTTTCCCCTCCACATTGTAATGAACTCTTTCAAAACTGATAGCTGGTAGATTCGTGTGCTTAACCATAGGTTTCATTCCATATATAGAGCAAGAACTTCACTGAAGATACAGAATGCCTGTGGCATGAATATTTAATAATTGCACTTTTAAAGTTTTTTCATCCTTTCTCTCTCTGGGATTGCCAAACCCATCTGTCTGGCCTCTAAACCTGTTTAGAGGTATCTAAATTTAAAAATAAAAAAACCCCTTAGTTGCAGTTTCAGAATTTTGCGATGAAAGTGGGGAACACTCACCTTRTTTGTGAACTGCAAAATAAATAGAATGGGATTTCTTTTTGTTTTTCCCTTTTGTGTTTCTGGTGATGTGCAGTACATTGTATTTCAGTTCACTTAGTGGGAGTTACAGGCCAGACATCCAATGGTGTAAATTGGTAGAGCTACATTGACTTCCATGGAATTACACCAGTTGGCTGATGGTAGCTGTGGATGTGGCCATCAGAAATCATGAAATTCATATATTAGCTATAGCTGCCGTGTGTGGAAGCTATTATTTAGGTTAATTGAATTAATTAAAATAAATATTTATGTTTAAAGCAAAACAGTTTATGTTCTAATAAGATAACAGACATATTTTACACATCCTTTTCTTTGCTGGATTTTCTTCCCTACAGATAATGATCTTTCAATCTCTGTTCCATAAATATGCATGTCATGTTCAGGTTTCTATTCAATGCATGCATGAATAAGTACCACTGAATTTGATTAACTTCATTAATGATAAATAATGAAGAACACTATTTTAACTATTTTAGGACAAACAGTCACCTGGATAATGTTACTTGCTTGAATAACCTTCTTCATCCTAATGGGATTGCACACAAGGGTAAAGTTAMTCAGATATGTATGTGTAGGTTCAGTCTTTTATTATGTAGCAACCTTTAGAGCTTTTACTATCTGGCAAGCAATCATTTACATCCTTTTTAAAAAATATTTATGGCTTCCTTGACTAATTGCTTCTTACATGACTTAGAGCCTTTTGCATTGGTATCATTTGTTAAAACATATCCAGAAGCAGGCAGAGCAGAATCATTTTTCAACTTTTTAGTGTCATTTTTATAGACAAATAACACTTGTAAATGATGGATAATAGCCAGCAGAATGCTGTGTTGTATAAAATGAGCATGAGTTATATTTGCTGGGAGATAGAAGGTTAACTTGGCTATGAACTAATTGAGGAGCCTCATGGTAAATGCAAAGTGGTGTGTGCACATTATAAACAAGACTTGAACTAGCTAAAAGGAGGATTTAGGTTAATTCAGTATTTAATTTTTTTTTGCACACTACCTGGTGTTTTCTTAAAAAAATAAACCTCAAAAGCCATACTGAGTCCTAACGAGCTCGTAAAAAGTCCAGAAGGAGAGACACAGGCAGCATGTTTAAAAAGATGAGRTTTTAACCTGTCAGAGTATTGGGGGTGGATCTTGTGCTCCTTCAAGTCCGGCACAGGCATGGTCACTTCCATTTGCAGTTTTGACTTGAACATTTGTTTCTTGTCTCATAAAATACTGCTTACTTGGCCAGTATTTGAAAAAGTCATTACATTTTTCTGTGTTCTGCAGTTCATAGTTTACACTTATGCTGTATTTTATGGCAGAATTCAAAATAACTGCCTTTTCTTTACCCGAGAAATATATGCAGTTGCATATTACAAATGTGTGCAACTGAATAACTTTTTTACAGGAGAGCACTTGACAGATGCCAGTTAACGTCAAGGGATACAAATGCTCAGTGCCAAGCGATGGCAGGATATACAAATCAACCTGGTACCCGTTTTTTTTTCCTGCATAAACAGCACAAGGCTGTGACCTAAATGGACCCTGTGCAAATGTTTAACTTGATGCACAGGAGGAGTTGCAGCGATTTAAATGGAATTATTCAAGTATTTTAAACGTGTGTGCTTATGCGCTCACAAAATGAGGGCTACATGAAGTAAAATCAGAGTTTGAACTGTCAGGTTCTGTAGAGCCTTGCGTAAATATTCTTTCACTCACCCTAAAATTCCAAATAGGATCACTTTATTTCTTATTAGAGGAACTGGATCCAATTTGTCAGTGCTACCTGTCACTTTCGGGGACATTGCTGCAGAGCAGATGCGGCCAACCTTTCATCTGTTCACTGATTAGATACTCCTCAGTTGCTTTTGGGGGTTTTTTTGCACCTCGTTACTGGCAGGCTGCTTGCCTGCCTCATTGCTTTGGCTTCTTTGGCAATGAGAGCTGAGAAGGCTGTAGAYCATCCAGACTGTTCTGGTGGTCTGTCTCAGGGGTGGTCAGCATCTCCTCCCTGGTACAATCAGATCAAACACGCCTCCAGCATGGCCAGAACAAAGGCATTGTTCTTGCTGGGCACCCCGTGCCAGCTCCTGAGCAGCTCAGCTTTTAGGTGCAGATTATGGGGTGATGGGGTCAGCCCTGTGCCCCTCTGCCTGGGGGGAGAGAAGCCAGGGAGAGTCCTCCTGTTCCCACCCTGGCTGCAGGGCAGGCACCGCTTCTATRAACTCAGTCGTCACCAGCCTTTCCTCAGGGACTCCTAGTGTTCTCTGAAGCCCAGCTCAAACAGGGAGTTTGGGATGACCTTTTAAATTTGTGTTCCCTGAGGTTTTTCCAGTACTTGAGTAGGGCTAGTTTGCCCTTGTGGGTCATTGTAAATACTTAACATTGTATTTACTCATCCTGTCTTTAATTCTTGCAATGGTTTCAATTTGACTTTTAAATAAATATTTAGGGTGGGGATAGAAATTAAACAGTTGAACTCTTGCCAGCATCCCTTTTTTGTCCTTTTTCAAAGGCACTCATGAGACTCAGATGTAAAACTCTGGATAATATCCTTCCAGTTAGGGCATCTGGCTTCTTGGCAGTCTCTTTGAGAAGTTGGCAGGCTTGGTGTTGCCTTTAAATCCAAAACTAGCTCTCTTGTAATTTTTTTAAGATGCTTTCTCCTTCTGCTTGTCATTTTTGCTTGCTTTACCTTTGATTCGGATGAATTCTTGCTTTATTAATCATTTGATTCTACCACGCTTGCCCAGTTTTCCATTTAGCCAGAATCTCATGGAGAAAAGAGATTTTTAAATGATTTTAAGATGGGTACATATATCTGTTTTAAAGTGATCTCCAACTGTGTGCAAGAATCTGGTTTTGGTTTTTTGGGTGGAGTGGCAGGTTCAGTGAATCAGGAATAAAGGTAATCTTAACTATACTGGACTGGGTAGTGCTGTGTTTCAACAGCTTCTTTATTGCTACAGTAGCACTCAGGTCCATGTTTCTGAAGCTCTTTAGAAGGTAATTTAACTGTTTTAGTAAAAGAAGAGTTTGTATAGGGAATATTTGAATACAGCCACTTTTCAGATACTCTCCCCTTGCCTCCCCCCTTTTTTTCCCGTGCAGCTTCCTTTGGTTTCCAGGCTCCACGTGAAACCTGAGTATATCTCTCAGTCTCTTGTAACTTCTAGTTTGCTGTCTTTTTTCTCATGTTGTACTTAACGTGCAGCTGCCTGTGCGTGAGTAGGTGTTGGTGTGTGAGCATGAGTAGGAAGCAGCATTGCCCCAAGGTAGCTGGCAAGCCTGCAGAGGGGAGCCTGCCTGGGCACACACGCTGCCCTGCACTTCCCTGCCGTGCACATAGCCAAGAAATTGGTTTCTTTGTTTTAGTTGGTATGACAGTGCTGCTCYATGGTACTCCAGGTGGGTCTGGGGGAGCCGAATCCTCCATAGCACAGTTCCACCCCAGTCTCAGAGAGAAGGGCACTGAGCCTGTGGTACTTTGTCACCCAGGGAGAATATTCCATGCTGAGGTCAGTACTAAATGAAGCCTTTCACACAACAGCTGCAGGAGCGGGCACCAGACAGGCTCCCCAGGAAGCAGCCTTGCCTTTTAGATAGTGTCACATCACAGGCATGGCTTAATGGAGTTGTTGCTTATCCATCAGCCCTGAATTGAGGATGGATGCATTTTCCCTGTGCTCTCTGTGTCTGGGACGTTGGGTTAAAGTAGTGTTACTTTCTCCTAGGAGTAATAAAGAACATATGACTTGTGCCATGTGTTATCTGTCTGTCTGCACTGGTGGGTTCCCACTGGATGCAGTTGTCTTTTGGATCTATGGATCAGGATCCTATTCTTTTGGAAAAGGCTGTCATGCCTCAGTCTTTGTTTGATGGACAAGAGGGGTGCAAATGCCATGTTCTGTCCCCAGCTGGTTCCCAGCTGCAGCAGCGAGGCAGAGTGCCCCCCTGGCTGGCCAGGCAGAGCTGGGGCTGCTGTGCTCCTTACACTCTGAGAGCTTATTACCTGGTGGATGTGGGCTAAAAGTAATCAAAAAGCTCTCAGGTGGGTCAGCATTGCAAGCATTGAAGAAAATACCAGGCTTCTCTGTGGGTTTTTTTTGCRTCAAAATAGGCTGTGTTGGAGTGAAAAGAATAAAATCAAGGTGAATAGTTGGTAGGCAAAGTATATATCATTGCTTTTAGTCAATTGTTGCAGATAAAAAAAACCTTTYGGGGGTTGGAGGATGCATATTGAAAAAGCCTAGAAAGCACCAGCCGATGAATATAAGAAGATATACGTCAGTGGGAAAATGTTAGAGTAAACATATAAACAATATGTAAACAATAAATTTCTCCTGTAAACTCATATTCTTCTGAAGTCTGCTTAATATAACAACTACAGGCCTCTTTTTAAAAGGCACACACCTGCTTTGCATGTATGTATYCTAAACCTTTAGAACTCAAATTCATTACAACTGCTTGTACCATACAAGTACATCTATTTCTTACTTCAACAAAATAGTACTACTACCTTCATTTCAGTTTTAATTGTTTGTGCCAGAAGATGCTTGTGTCCTGGCTTGATTTTGTTACAAAACATGGATTTCTCCATTTTAATTGCAAACATTGAAATAAAAACACTGATCATAAATTTTTACTAATTACATTTATTTTCAATTACCATTTATTTTAAGTAGTTGTGACTCAGACTAGATTTGTTATCCTACACTTCATTATTAAAGATAGTTAGCTATTAGAAATTTCCAGTGCACTTTGAATAACCTCCTGTCCCYGTGCCCCCTATGTAAATAAAAGAGAAGATGCCATTAGTGTAAGGTCAGAGATGGTGTCCATTAAGTCAGCTTTTGCTACCAGTGACCACACAGGGTGGATAAAGGTGACACCAGAGCAGAGGAGGCACTAAATACTTGAAGTAAGCTTGTGTACATTAAAGTGTGTTAAAGCCCTGCATGAACAGGCTTGATCTGTCCTCAAAGGGATCTTACATCAGYGCAGTTGATCCCTTTTCCTCCTGGCAGAAGGATAAGCTGCCATAATATATGTTCATCTGACTGGGAACTGACTTCATTCCCTCTGTTGATTTGCGTTGACTTTCCTGAGAACCCCTGTGAAGATGAATCTTCAATGGCAGCAGTATCTCTCTCCTCTTAACCTACAAAATAATTGCCTCAGCTGAGATATGTCTCTGTTAGCTTTTTTAAAATGCTGACTTTTTTAATAGCAGCTTTTTCTGAATTACATCAGGCTTTCTATTTATACACTGTTTTCTTTTCTGTGTTGCAGYGGGTTAGGAGAAGGGAGGTCTGTCATTTTTGGCCACATAAGATAATGGATTAATTTTTACTAGAAGTTTAGATTTTTATCATTTTTTTACACATTGTATGTTAAAGAGAAATTTGACTAGGAAYAAATTCGCTTTGTGAGGGAGGTATTAAATGAAGCCCAAGCAGTCCAAATTGTGTGGATCTAGATTCCTGTACTTGATCMTTWTGGGCAGCACTGCTGATAGGCACAGTTGTTGCACGTTGTTCCACAGGCAACCATTGTCCCTGTTTGGGGAGCTGTAGCCCTGTGGAAGCCACTTTGGCAGCATCAGCTCATCAGCTGCATCCTTTGGTGCCATGCAGCTGCTGTGCCCATGGAGTGACAGTGGAATAGTGAAAATGTTAAACCTTGATGGCTGAATGAAACAGAGCACCTTGTGACAYGGAATTCACTGAGGCTTGCCCCCTGGCTTGTACAATTTTATCTGCAGTTTTATTTTTCAGAGTGCTGAATTTTGTTGTGAGTACTGAAGTAATTTTATTTGAAAGCAACAGTATGTTRTACTACCTGCCAATATAATTTGCATAGAATAGGACCAGCAAATGTCAATTAGAAACATAACTCTTTTTTTAATCCTCACTTAAGGTTTAAAACATAACACTAGGAATGAGCTTCAGGRAAGTAATTTGTAAAGAATTTTTATGACTGTCTTCCTTTTTTATCTGGGTGAGGAGATAGATAATACAGCTTCCACTGGAAAAGCTCAAGGAGTCATATTTGTAAAGGATAAAGACATTACCTTTTGGTTCCCAAGAAGTTTAAATTGCACTCGATTTGCAAATTTATAAAGCACATTGTAATACATAAGACTAACTCTAGATACCAGTGGATGAGTATCAGTAGTAGTTTCACAGTGTGAGCATATCTGAATGAGCTGGGGCTTATCTGCCATTGATCCCAAGTTTATGAATGCTAAAGATGGTTCACCATGTCCGTGGTTTAAGATCTTTGATTAAACTGTTGTGCTTGCTGTTTAAACCAGAATATCATTCTGGTAATCTGTAATTACTGAATATACATTAACAAAAATCAGAGAAAGCAGTGAGGTCACATAGAAAGTGATAGCCAGTCACCATATGTATTTATTAGTGTCACATATGAAATTTATGAGGCAAAGTAGTGCTGAAAGAATTTGCTGTCTTTCTAAGCAGTTGTCATTTGAGGAATTGGCTCAGATAAATGGGTTTGGCTAATTGAATCATACACTTTCATGGTGTGCTACATATAAAAGTAGACTAGGAAATAAATATAATTAAAGTAAACATGYCCTTCTAATTAGTAATTGTTTCTGCTGTTTTAAGCAAATTTCAGTGGCACAAAGTAGCTGTTCCAGTACAAACCTAATAATGAAGGCTGTAATAACAGGTGTAAATTAACACAATGGAAAACATTTACAGTGTAACATTCTAAATTAAAAATGACATTAACAAGCCCGATTTTTAAAAAGCTGTATAATTAACATTTGTTCAACCCCTGACAAATTAGTACAATACAAATACTAGATGATTTTATTTATAGCTTATAACATTTTTTCATTTTATTTTTGTTAAGCAGTAAATGGAGCAAATGTGGTTCATTTTTTCCTAGAACATGTCATATAAGGGCAYTGTCAAAGGAAAGGCAAAGAAAAAGAAAAAGCAAAGATATTTACCCAAAGGCATTTTTTGGTAAGTGATGTGCAGGAATTGTTTGAATACTTAACAATATGACCCATCAGTGTTCTTGGTTATGTATGCTCTGAAATAAAATGTTGCAAATGGTTYAAGTTTGGAGAAATGCAAGTAGAAACAGAATAGTATCTACTGTGCAATAAAATACTTTGATTCCCCCAAGTGCATCTTCAGAAAAACATAACATACTGCTAAGTGCTTAGCATTGATGTCTGTCTCTGCAAGAAAATATCACCAACAGTATTTTCTTTTTATGATGGAAGTAATAGAATGCCATGCCATGAATAGGTAAGCAAAAATATCCAAACTAGTTAAAAAAAGAAGGCTTTACTTCAATTTGTGACAAAACATGCCATATTTTTACATTATAGAAAATGTATAATCAGATCCCAAAATAGAGTATAATATATCTGCACCATACAGACAAGTTCTTCTCTTCTTTCTTGATTTTTTTTTTGCTAAAATTGTAAGAGTAGGAAAATAGTTTTCTGGTGGGATTAGGGGCAGTTGTAATTTTTTTCAGCTTGCCTATCAATAGAAAATCATCATTATTTAATTTACTTCTTTTTTACAATGTCTTCTTGGTTTGTCATAAATTACACAAGGTAGGCAAATTCGTGTATCATGACTTCTTATTCCAAAGTGAATTTGTTAGACTATATTCACCTCACAGTTGCAAATCCTGAGAGAAAGTGAAAAAGTAGTCCTTGTAATGTACCCTGTGCAGTGAACTTCAGCTCTGGGACTCAGCTTTTGAGGCAGTTATCTTCTTGCTAGCCATGATTTTCTATCACATTTTGTGGATGTTCCCAGAGCCCACACTGATGAGAATCTTCCTGAGTTTTTTTCTGAATGGCTGATGCTTAGTGTTTGGCTTTACATGTGGACTATTKGGCATATTTGAGATGTCAGAGGTTTGAATTTGGTCACAAAATCATCTTCTTGCTTGTCCCTTACTTTCCCTGTTGTAAAATGGGATTCAGATCTTTTGTGCAACAGAGAGTTTTAGGAATGAAAAGTAAATTTCTAATAGCAAATATAAGCAGAACTGCTCTGAGTAGAACCCCTTCTGGAATTTTTAGTGTCAGAGATAATTTTAAGTTCTTCATAACCAAGATATTTTAGAAAACCTCTTCCTTGTTTTTGCATGTCACCACTTGCATGCCTTACATGTCTCTGCAGCAGCTGAACATGGTTGATGTGGAGGTCGTGGAAAAGATGTTCCTACTCTCACATCTTAGTGATCAGTTTCTGAATTCAGTTACTGAAAAAAGGAAAATTTCTCTGTCCTTTAACCCATATATTAAAAGAAAAGCACAAATTGTTCCAAATAAAAATTAATGCAAATGCTGGGCTGCATAGAACCTTTATTCCACCCCCTGGCTCTAAGTCAGGAGAAGTGCACCTAGGCCAGTCTGACAGAGGAGAATCTTAACCTTTATATCACCTATGAGTCCCTCAGGATTGTGGAGTAGCCACATAGGGATTCTATAGGTCCCTACTCCAGAAATAATCTTTTAATAAATCTTTTTGATGTATGTCCCTCCTGGAAATGTCTTCATTGTTGAGGAGAACAAGTCTTACTTTGGTAAATGATAACAGTCAGGTATTTCTGAAGGAGGAGCATCCCTGTAATAATGTCAGGGGGCAGTTTTGCTCATCTGGAAGGAAGATAGGATGTTGTMTTGTTCAGTGGATAAAGATTTCCCATTCTTGTTTATTTTATGTATTAAACCTGTCTAAGAAGGAGCAATCTTAACAATAACTGTCAGCTGGTGAGGACAGGGCTGTGAGGTAAAAAAACTGAGATAAAGAAGCCAAGGAAGCTGTGGAGTTGATAGCCAGCCTCTTCTAGCCCTTCCTTTTAAAGTTAGATAGCTTTTCTGAAATCACATCTAAATCTCCTCTTCTGCAAATTAAGTTGCATGACTTAAGAGACAGAGAACACAATTCATCATTGTCTGCTCTGCAACAAGTTTTTCTAGGTGGGTAGATCATTATCATGTGTCTCCCAGTTTTCCCTTTTCCAAACCAGAGGAGCTCTATTTGTCCTTTTTCATACCTTACTCCTTTATCCATCTGTCTCTTTTCTGGGCTACATCACATCTTTCCTACAGCAGAGGTCCTCAGGCCAGTGTGGGATTTCCTCAGTGCCCACCTGTGGGTCAGTTTTGGGTGAATCACAGAATCASAGAATGGGGGAGGTTGGCAGGGACCACAGTGGGTCATCTGGTCTGGCCTCCCTGCTCAAGCAGGGTCACCCCAGGGCACATTGCACTTGAAGTTTGTTATCTTAGCTTTAAATGATATCATCTTCAGCTTGATGCTTAGGTTTTCCCAACTATTAAATTCTTTTTAATTTAGTGGAACACATCAGGAACAGCAAAATGTTCTCTAGAAGCATGTCCAAAACTCATAAGTCTTTACTGAGTTACTAAGATACTGTCTTGGTTCACAGCAAAATAGATCCATGCATATTACAATTATTTCACAGTTTTTTTCAAGAAACAACCTCAAATAGAAACTTGAACAAATTCACTGAGTTTATTTTCTTTTGCTTGTATTAAAAAACCACCCAAATGGATTATCATAAGTTTTTTGCTTTCCATAACCTAGAAGGAAGTAATTCTCTGCCATTCCCTTTGTCACTGAGAAACTCTGTCAGCATTGCTGCTTAGGAAATTTTAAGGAAGGCTAAATGTAGTAGCAGTTTCCTGCTTAACATGGCATGTTAGCAACAAAATATTCTCTTGTTAATAACAGCTTCTGTTTATTTTTTGCACTGGGATATTCCAGTTACCACGTGTGAATTTTACCTTGGTTTGTTTGGTTTGAAATAAAAATCAAGTTCACTGGTGATTGATGTAGTTTTGTGCTCTCTCTCACCCTCACCTCTGTCATTTTTTCCTCCCTGTGGGCCCATCCAGCAGGGTTAGGGAGGAACAGCAAGCAGGTCCCTCATCTTGCTGTTCAGTGCTGCTCTGTGTTTCTGCAAGCAAGCAGCACTGTGGAATTCCTCCACTGCTCACTTGTCTTACCCTAGGAACCAGCTTTTGGTGGGGAAAAAGTTGTTCTAGTAGATCTAGCAGAGTCACTCTACCAATGTCTTTAAAATGTTAAATACTTTCCATGAGGTTCAAATGTTATCTCTTGACAAGAATTTGGGTATCTACTGTAGGGGTTTTGAATGTCATCACTTTTAAGACTAGAGAGCCTGAGAGCATGTGAGCAGCCAAATCCAAGCTGCATGATCAGCCTTCTTCTAAGTGCTGGATTTTCAGCATGGTGAATGTGAGTTTGAGTGAACTGAAAGTGGTTAGGGATCAGGGCAGAGCTTGTCTTGTTTTCAGAGTCCTTTCTATTTCAGTCCTGTCCTATCCCCAGAGAACTGTGGGATCGTGGGTTGATAATTTGCCAATACAAAGGAGGAGGATGTGTTCCTCCTGTATGGATTTTTTTTTAACGTTGCAGATCTCTTGTCTTAGGCATCAGCATTTTGTTGGCTTTTCTSAAGTGGAAAAATCAGGAGAATTTCCTTCAGTCATGTTTCCTGGTTTTCTTTAACTCCTTTTGGTTATATTCTATTATCCTAGTGAAACAGAACAATAATTAAATTCTGGCCTTTTTTTTAATGCACCACCTGTCAGAGAATTATTTCAGTTCTTCTCAGTTGTTCCCATGAAATCAGCTTCAGTGGGCTTACTGACAGGTCACACAAATTTGATATTCTTGAGCACTGTAGTGAGAGAAGGTCAAACTGAAGTCAAATGTTTTGACACATTTAAAGAATTTGTAGAAAAAATTACCCAAAGATTTCTAAGCTTCCTATCACAACAAAAAGGGATCTTTGCTATGGAAGATCCAAATAGAAATGTTATAGGCATCTCCCAAATACATGTTTTTAGAATAATACATACAATTTAGATCCTTCCTCATGTTTTTGCAACTATGCATAGAATTTAGATACCTCTTAACACTTTCAAAATGAAACACTGAATAATTTTACACCTTATGCTATACAGGTAAATAATATCCTTATAATTTACTGCGACACAAATACACATTTATGAACTCAGACTTCAAGTAGAGTATGCAGTAAAAATAAAACATTTCTCTCTTGTATGCTTTTGTTGTTCTTGCTAAAGCTAAAATTTGCTGMGAAAAAGTAGTCAGGGCAAGGCAGCTGTTAGAGAGTGAGGGAGCAATGTATCCAGCTTCATCAGGCCACTGGCTTCCCTGCTTTGGCCTGGAACCAGGCTGATTCCCCCAACTGACAGCATCTGCCTCTGGCACCATCCCTGCATGGCCATCTCTGCCTTCTGCATCTATCACAACCACTGAAGCTTCTGGGTTTTTTTTTTTTTTTTTTTTTCATTTTTTATGTAATTGCCTTCAAATTTTGAAATACCTAAATGCATTTTAACCTACTTGAAAGTGAGGAACTTGAACAGTCACACTGTTTCTGCAAGTTTCAATATAGGATTTTTTTTGCACTTAAATTTCAATTTAGCCTTTTGTATTTCTGACATATGTAAGTTTTGGTTTGGATTTGTGGCATGGCCATTCTTCTTAAGCAGAATGTTAAGGGAGGCACAAACTGAAATTGTGATTCAAATCTGGGGGGTTTTTTGCTGTTTATTTTTTTTTTTTTTTGCTATAATGAGAGATAAAATACCTCAATTTTCATTGCATGTGACTCGAGGGGGGAGAGACTTGGATGCTTCTCTGTGCAGCTCTGAAGGTGAGCATGAGTTATGAGATACAGTCATCTTTGTAGTCAGAATTAATTGGGACAAGCATGTGTAAGAAGCTTACATGAATTACACCAGTCACAGGGCATAAAAGTTTTAACTTTTTCATCATTTTAACATGTATGCATCTTTATTCATGTGTGGATGTAAATTATTCTTTTATTCATGGGTATGCTGGTTTTGACTAAGTTCTCTTCCTAATTTTGATTGCATAACCCTTGGGGCTAATGTGTCAAAATAGGATAGAACAAGCAGGATGTAATGAATAAGATACTAAAAAAGTCATATGTTTTGTGTGGCAGGCAGTTTTCTTAGGCAGGTTCTGAGGATATGTGGTGATACTATTATTTGGTAAAGCATAAACCTCAAGTCCAATTTACATTGTCCATTTTCACAAGAAAGTAGAGGGAAGGAATTTGCATTTTTCTTAGTTTAAATGTATGCAGTGTCTTTTAGAGAGGTTGGTTAGGTTTATGGCACAGTGCAATGTTTGGCTACTACTAGTGTCTTGTGAAAGGAGAGTGAAATATCCTCTATATAAGCTTTTTTTGTTTTTCACTGTTTGTATCTTGAAGTTATATATAAGCCACAACTTTCTTAGGTTCTTGAACCCAGATTTATTACAGTGGTCCTTTTAGTTCTGTGAAAGCAAGCTGCCTACATAGGTTCTAGAGAGATAGATTTAGGTATAAACTTACATATATAGCCATCTTTATAAATAGATATAGGTGTCTCATTCCATTTTCTGTTGAAATGTTTTCAGTTGAGCAGAATGAAGATGGAATTTCATAATTCCCCATAATTAGATTTTATGCTTACAGACACTGATACAAGCAAATGACTGCTAAAAACAATCACAGTTTCTTCTTATAGTGAGCTACATTTGTGTGTTCATGTAAGCAAAAGTAGGGATTTTTGTGGATTTATTATTTGGGCATTTACAGAGGTTGATTTTTTTTTTAATGTCTATGATTAGCATAGGGTTTAACTTCTTTGGTTGTTTTATCTGCATGTGCGGTTATTAAAATGATCCAAAAAAATCCTCCAAATTTATTTTTATCATGTAGATATGCTAGCACAGATCTGTTTAAAATTTAGTTCAATCTTACCTGTATGGAGTGATGGTTTCTCTGCAATGCATAAACCAAAAGAATAAAAAATAAAATAATAAGATCTCCATCTATCTATAAGATCTAAAGGAAAGATAAATTAAAGCAAGGCATCTCAAAACATATTAATTCTATTTTTACAGAAAGCAGACTCAGTGCTTGTCCACTGAAGATCCTAAGAAGTGATTTTCTGTGAATACATAAAATCTGATGACTTACGCACTGACTTGCTAATAACTTTTTTTTTTTCCCACAATGGGGCTGTTGTGTGGTTTCCATAATGCTGTAAATCATGATTAAACACATAAAAAAGATTGTCGCTCAAGATCCATTTTAAGCCAAGTGAAACATAATGCAGTATAAAATTTACATCATTTTCTTGATTAACCCTGATGAACCTTCAGTCATTATCCATTGTGGTAAAAGTAAATTGGAAATGTTGCTTTGTTAATAAAACATGTATAGACGTTTTCATGAGTCATAGATTTGATGGTTATTAACAGCTGACACATTCATAATGAAATACTGTGCTTTGGCTTTCTGTGAAAGTATAATACTGTGCAAGGCTGCAATCCTGTGTCCTGTAATTCAGATCTGTATTTTGGTATGCTTTGGACATCAGATAATTTTGAATGTTGATCTAAAACCAGAACATAAATACAGGAAAGAGTTTTCAGAATCTGTACTTTGAGATGCTGAATTTGTGTATTTTTCACTCCTGTTTCATARGGATTCTTAGCAGCACCAGAATTGTTTAACTACTTAAAGCTACTTRTCTTTGTCATCCTGTGAAGTTTTGCTCCTTTTGCTTCTATGTCAAGAATATTTTTTAATAAACACTCTGTTACCTCTGTACTGATAAAGTGCTCTTAGATCTGGCTTAATGATTTAAGCTAGGTTTGAGGTAGGAAGGGGATAAAATCAGGCTCAGTAGAGACGAGCCTAGGGGTCACATGCCAGTGTTGGTGTGAAATCAGTGGCCCAGCAGAAGCGCAGCTGCACCAGTGCAGCAGCATGGGGAGCAAACCCGAGGAGCTGGAAGCCATCGTGCATCAGGAAAACTGCAACAACATGGTCACTGTCACAGAGGTGTGGGGGGATGACTTTCACCACTGGAGTGCTGCAATGGGTGGCTGCAAGCACCTCAGAAGGGACAGGCAAGGAAGGAGAGGTGGTGGGGTGGCTGTGTGCATTAGGGARTGTTTTGCCTGTAGGGAGCTCAGGAATAGAGATGATGAGGTTGAGCGCGTGAGAAAAGGGGGGAAGGCTAACAAGGCAGACATCCTGGCTGGGAGTCTCTTACAGACCACCCAGCCAGGATGAAGAGGCAGATGACAGGTTCTGTGAGTGACTGGCTGACATGACATGATCTCTGCCCCCTGTTCTTGTGGGAGGCTTTAACTTGCAGGATGTCTGCTGGAAACAGCACAGCAGAGAGGAGGCAGTTGAGGAGGTTCCTGGAGTGTGTGGAAGTCACCTTCCTGACCCAGCTGGTAAGCAAGCCTAGCAGGGGCAGTGCCCCTCTGTGCACTGCTAATGTGCTGTTCATGAGCAGAGAAGGGCTGGGGCAGGATGTGCTGATCAGAGGCCATCTTTGGCATAGTCATCACAGAATTAGATTGTTTCCATTTCTTGGTGAAGTAAGGAAGGTGKTCAACAAAACCTCCTCCCTGGACTTTCTTAGAACAGACTTCAGCCTGTTCAGGACACTGTTCAGAGAGTCCCTTGGGAAACAGCCCTTAAAAACAAAGGAAGGCTGGGCATACCTTAAGACAAAAACCTTAAAGGCACAGAAGCAGATCATCCCAATGTGCTAAAAGACAAACTGGCAGGGAAGAAGAATGGCCTGGCTGAGTAAGGAACTTCTACTGGAGCTCAGGAAAAAAATGAGAATATGACCTTTGGAAGAAAGGGCAGGCAACTCAGAAAGAGTACAAGGATGTCTTTAGGTCATGTAGAGAGAAAATTAGAAAGGCAAAAGCTCAGCTAGAATTCAATCTGGCCACCACTGTGAAAGATAATAAAACATGTTTTTATAAACACATTAACAAAAAAAAAGAGGGCTGAGAAAAATCTCCGTCCTTTTCTGGATGTGGAGGGGAACATTGTAACAAGGACAAGGAAAAGGCTGAGGTACTGTTCCCCAGGGCTCAATCTTAGGGCCAGCCCAGTTTAATATCTTAGTTGATGATCTGGACAAGAGAATTGAGTACACCTTCAGTCAGTTGCAAATGACACCAAGCTGGGAAGGAGTGTTGAGGGAGAGCAGGAAGTCTCTGCAGAGAGATCTGGACATGATGGATTAATAGGCTGAGGCCAATTGGATGAGGTTCAGTAAAGCAAAGTGCCAGGTCCTACCTACCCTTGTGTCACAGCAACCCCAGGCAGTGCTGCAGGCTGGGGCAGGGTGCCTGGAACRCTGCCCAGTGGAAAAGGACCTGGGGGTGCTGGTGACAGCTGCTGAACATGAGCCAGCAGTGCCCAGGTGGCCAAGAAGGCCAGTGGCATCCTGGCCTGCATCAGCAGCAGTGTGGCCAGCAGGAGCAGGGCAGGGATTGTCCCCCTGTACTGGGCACTGGTGAGGCCATCCCTTGAATGCTGTGTCCAGTTCTGGGTCACTTACTGTAAGAAGAACATTGAGGTGCTGAAGCAGGTCCAGAGAAGGGCAATGGAGCAGAAGTCCTGTGAAGAAGTGAGCTGAGGTTGCTCAGCCTGCAGAAAAGGAGGGTCAGAAGTGACCTTGTSACACTCTACAAGCACCTGAAAAGAGGCTGTGTCCAGGTGGGGATTGGGCTCTTCTCCCAGAGAACTGGGAGCAGAACAAAAGGAACTTCCCTCAAGCTGTGTCAGGGGAGGTTCAGGTTGGATCCTCAGGAAGAATTTTTGCATTGAAAGCATGGTTAAGGGTGRTTGGAAAGGGGTGTCTACGGAGGTGCTGCAGTCAAATGTTCCAGAAATGATTGGATGTGACACTTAGGGCTGTGATTTGGTTGATATGGTGATATTTGGTCAAAGCTTGGACTTGATCTTGAAGGTCTTTTCCAACCTCAGTGATTCTGTGACTCTCTAATTCTATGATTCTAATCTTTGCTTTTGCTACTTTAAGTCAGGCCATACCAAGGTGAATCGTATGGTAAAATTTTTCTACCAGCTGCAGAGCTTTCAATTTGTGTGTGCCATGTGAAATGTACCTTGGAGTATTTAGCAGTCCTGCAAATAGCTGTGGGTAGATGGATCACTGTACAGAGCCCCCTGGAAGAAAGAGGCTACTTAAGTAGCTTAAAAAAATGGGAGCAAGGAGGGATTTTTTTACTCTAAAAGACCTAGAGGCAAAACATAATTTTTCACATTTTTCAGGGCACTTTATAATTTATTTAGATTTTATAAAGTTTCAGGAAACTTTTAAACTTTTATTAGGGTAATTTTTATGAGTTTTAATTTTTTTTTATTACTGAAACTAACACTGAAAATCTTTATTGACTGAAATCCAGTTTTCAGCAAACATATCAAAAGGAAGTTCAACAAACATTTTAAATAAAGTATTAAACACTTACTGCAAAATGTCAAATAGATTTTTAAAAGGCCAGAATTTTTTCATTACATTTTAAAAGTTCAGAGCATCCCTAGAAATCAGGCAATGATAAGAGTAAATTCCATTTATGGCACCATTCAGTCTGACCAAGACTTTATGTATAATTTACCTATGTGTGCACATTCTCTACAGAGATGAAAAAGTTTTTTGAAAAAGCTATAATTTTTGACTAATTATGACTGCAAGAAGCCTAAAGAAGAAATGCAAAGGAGAAGAAGAAAGGGCACAGGCTTGGCAGTTGGTAACTGGAACAGTTTCCCATGCATAAGGATACAGTGGGAAGCAGAAATCCTTGTGGAGGAAAACAGGCACAGGGGCGTTGGCAGGGYGCTGGCAGGGAAGCAATGTGAGAGGAGAGTGATCAGATAGAGGAATGGCCAAGTTAGGTGAGGCCTTGTGCAGCAGCAGCCCAGGGAATTCAGCACTGTTAGGTTAGGCAGAAAAAAATGTTCTTTCAGTTAGGAGCAGCCCTGAGAAGGACTTTGGGATGCTGACTGACAGGAAGCTCAGCGTGGCCTGGCAGYGGGCACTGGCAGTCCCCAGAGCCAGCTGTGCCCCGGGCTGCTCCAACACAGCGTGGCCAGCAGGAAAGGGGGGGACTCTGCTCCTTCCTCTGCTCCTCCCTGGTGAGACCCCCCAGGAGTGCCGCACCCAGCGCGGGTCCTCAGCACGGGTGGGATGTGGGCCGGCAGGATGGAGTCCAGAGGAGGCCATGGAGATGGTCAGAGGCTGGAGCACCTCTGCTGGGAAGACAGGCTGGGAGAGTTGGGKTTATTCAGCCTGGAGAAGGAAAGGCTCCTGGGCTCCCTCATGCCACCATCCAGAACCTAAAGGGAGCCAGCAACAGAGCTGGGGAGGATCTTCTGACCAGGGCATGTAGTGATAGAACAAGGAGGAGTGGCTTCAGACTGAAAGAGGGTGGGTTTAAGTTAGAAAGAAGGTATAAATTCTTCACTGTGAGGATGGCAAGACAGTGGAACAGAATTGTGGATGCCCCATCTCTGGAAGCATTCAAGGCCAGGCTGAACAGGGTTTTGAGCAACCTGCTGTAGTGGAAGGTGTCCCTGCCCAGGACACAGGCTGGGAACTAGATGATCTTAAAGGTCCCTTTCTACCCACACCTTTCTGTCATTCTGTGGCTGTCTGTCTGTTGTATTTTTAAAATACAACATAAAAGTAACATTTAAAAAATTAAACAAAAGGATATTACTGTGATCTGTCAGGTTTATGCTCTTCAGTCTTTTTTTTTTTTTTAATCTGTACCCGGGAGATATGGATGAGGATACAAAAGGAATACTTTGTCACATCTACAGTTTCTGTTTCTTGTCAGCCAAGATTTTCACTCGGTTTCTAGCGATTTTAAATTTAATTTTGAATTGTGAAGAAAAAGAAGCTCTTTCCAGGTGTAAGATTATTAGCAGTGGTGAATTTTACACTTGTGAATATACTTTCAAAGACTATATTGTTAGAGCAGTGCAAAATCAAAGCTGTTGTAATGTTTTGTTTCTAGCTTGGCTCAGTGTTGTTTGAATATCTTCAACCATCTTAGGCACTTTTGCTAGCAGAATCAGGGTTATAAAAGAAAATAAGGTATTGAAAACAGGATTACCTATTAATACAGAGTGGTGAATTCTTGAATATCTGTGTAATGTAAGTATGGACTGGTAAATTTTTATCATATGATGAAGTTATTTTTCCTGAAACTAAAAATAAATTAGAATTATGTCTCAATTTCTCTCATCGAGGAAAACTTCACAGAGGGAAGAAAATGTGCTTGTTTTGTCTGTAGTGAGACTGGAAGAGGTACTCTCATAAAAGCAGGTGTTGAACTGAATACGATTTTTTAATGTTCCTCCATTGTGATGCTCTGATTCAACAGCTTAGGTCCCAGTATTAACTGCAGCCCTAGGCCTTCTCAGCATTTTGGTGCATATTTAAAATTCAGTCAGGTTGCACAGAAAAGCACTTCTATTTTGTGAATGTCAGGTATGAGTGCCTGTAAGGTAATAGCTGCACYCACAATTAGCCTTTCCTTGGTTCCTTCCATTTGCCCAGTGTTAACCCTCAGAAGGCCTGACCCGAACGCTGCAATGCTGATTTTGCAGATATATRATATGTATATATTCATTTGTTTGGGGGATGCAATATATCTGCCCCTGAAAATACAGCTCCCTGTCTTGGACTTGGAATTTCCAGGCAGATAATTAAAGTAATCTCACACCTTCCAGCCTGCACCTGCCACCGTGAGAGGCTGCCCCAGCTCAGCTTCCCCTGATCATATTCATGTTTGGTCTGTAGTGTTTCATGGCTAATACAAATCATAAACAGGCTGTAAAAGCTGAAGCGTCAATGAAGCCTAGCTTTAAAATTGCTGCAAGCTAAAGTTTTAAAACTGATACTSCAAAGTGAAAAATGAAATTTAACCAGGCACTTTGGTGAAGGAAAAATAATTTATTGGATGTAAGATGAAAAGCTGTGAGAGTAAACATCAATCTCATCTTAGACACATGTCATTGATTGATGTTTGCTCTGTGCTGCTGCCTGGAGGTAAACTCTTTGAAATAGCAAAATAGGTACTTTATCTGTCTGTGGATAGGAGCACAGTTTGTTAAGTTACTGCTTTTTTGAGACCCTGCTACATCTTTATGTTCAATCAAAGTGAAAACAGTAAATCAGAGTAATTGCTTTACCCCACGGCATTCCTGTTTGTAAATGGGAAAAAATACTGTAAAAATCCTCAAATTAACTTCTGCTGTTTAGGATAGATAAAAAGTCTAAGAAAAGCCAGTTGTAGCCTAGGAAGGTATTTTATTGATTATGACACTTGTTCATCAAAGGCAGCTCCTTTGTTATAATTTAACTGATAGYTCAAATATCATTAGGGAAAATATTTAATGCTCAAAAATGAAAGGTTGCCATATCTTGGAGCTCCCTACACCCTGTCAGCAATGAGTTTCCAACCACATACCATTTATGCTTATCTGGAAATGAAACTGGTACCTAGARATTGGCCAGCAAAAACCATGGACATGAACAGTGAAACAGAAAACACTACTATGTTAAGCATGGCAATTCAGCAAACAAGACAACCTCAATTGCTGTAATTAAATCATTAGAGTTAAGACTGTTTTCTAAAAATGTTTGAGGCTTTTGCCTTTACAGGGTCTCAGTCTGACTTGTCATTTTGAGTTTTAAAACATGGCAGAAATACAGGAATGAGGGTACATTAAAATTCAGAATCCAGTTTCTATTTTGAATTGAGTTTCATAATCACTGTCCTGCATCAGGGCTGGGCTGCTTTTTTATGGTGTTGTGTAAGTTTTTCCTTTGACTTACTCTATTTAGCTACTTTGGCATAAATGTAGTAATTCAGGGGAGAATTAGACTATTAAATATTTAAGAAAATGTCCTCACTTCAGCCTGAAATTTAGTATATTGATTTGTGTGCCAGATTAAAATTTGTGGGGAAATATTGAGAATAATCAGTAAACCATTTTAAAATTTATTTTCTTGAAATATTGCCTGTTTTCCACAGCTTTGAAGCAGTTCTAGCTTTGTCCATAATTCAAAAATGACCGTGTGCTAAAATTTAATTTCAAAGATATATAAGTCCTTGCAGAAAAGTTGTTCATGGGTCTAGCTTTATTCTTGAAATGCACATATCTTTTAGCCACTTACTGTATGGGCTATGTTTTTGAGGTGRGGTTTTTTTGTTTGTTTGAAACTTGATCAGTACTGTGCTGATGTGTAGGGGGATAGAATATAAATAAATAAAGGTAGTATAGAAAGTRATCTTACTCCCCTTAAGAGTTGCAGCTGAGTTAATTATTAAAGATTAGGAGCAGGCCTGACTTTAACAGGCCTCAGCTGTAGCCAATAAGAAGAAGAGTGCTATAAAAGAGTGGCTTGGTTGGCTGAGGGGAACTGGAGTCAGTTACCTACTGTGAAAAGAAGGAAGTGKCAATGCTTAGAGGARCTGCCTATGMGAAACACCAAGGAGGTACAAAGCTCTAGCAGTATGGAACCTTTGCAATATAATGACAATACTGATGTGGACTGCACCCAGCAGCTTGGGGATGGTGTCGCTCCTGGGACGCCAGGAGTGGCTGTTGTAGCCTGATGATGTGTTGATGGAGCTTCTTCATTTCCTGATGGAAGAGGAAGGGTTAGTTTAAGAACAAGTGGGGAGGTTGACAAAATTTGGGAAAGAAGCTCAGCCCAGGGAACTGGGTCGTCCCTAGCAAAGGACTGCCTGGAACTGTGGGTTTGACAGTTTAGGAAATAGCTGCCTGTTAGCATGAAGCATCAGCTCTGCTTTTGTAATTAATATGTCTAGACTTCAGGTTCTGAATGTTTTGTGCTAAGTGCCACAGGTAGCTGCCAAGGTGAAGGAGATCAGCCTCCTGGGTAAACATTAACTGCAAACAAACAAGCTACTCCTGCTAAATTTCT
The DNA here is from genome assembly GCA_014549065.1 of Cardinalis cardinalis. Lineage (NCBI taxonomy): Eukaryota > Metazoa > Chordata > Aves > Passeriformes > Cardinalidae > Cardinalis > Cardinalis cardinalis. Next base: position 1,921,277 of record JACDOX010000018.1, read on the forward strand.
ATCACCATATTTATGTGCATGGGGAGGTAGAAGGAAGATGGGTGTGGCAAAGCCCTCACAATTCAGAGAATAATGAACTAAGTCTTTGGACTGGGAAATTATATTGGAAGGTCTGGAAATGCGAAGGCAAGATTGCAGGGTGGTGCCAGTAAGTTCAGAAATTGTGGCCAGGTTTCTGTAAACATGTGGTAACACCTCCCTCTGTCATGCTGGTACAGCTGGCTTGGTCACAGCCCCCTTCCTTGTCCAGAAAATAAACTGATGCCAAGAAAGGGCAGTACCAGCAATCTCACCCTCATTTTACCTACCTGTGTCTTTAACAGCCTCAAAGATGCCAGCTGTTAGGAGGATGGTGATCTTGTAACAGAATAACAGTACCCTTCCAGAATCTCCCCTTCGTGATGCAGCAATTTTGTGGTTTCTGAAAAGGTCAAGCAGCATCATTAATGCACACCATGTAATTCCTCTGTGAAGGTGCAGTGCTTCGTTTGTGGGAAAGGACATCTTCCTATGAATGCAAATTTGGGTGTTCCCAAGCTGAAGGACAGGAGGATATGTTGGTGCACTGTTGCCACCTCGTTCATCATGGAGATGAGACCTTTATATTTGAGTTGCTCCAAAAAGTGATATCGGAGCAAGTTAGGAATAGAGTGTTTAAAAAAAAAGGARATTTTTCAACACCTAAAACTTTAGCCTTTTGTATGATTTCTTTTAGCCTAGCCTGAGACAACATAACTCTTTGGACTTTGTAGGAGATTAAATCCAGCCCTAGGTTTTTCAGGTAAAATTATTGCTCTGCTCCTAGGCTATCCCCTGAGCTATCTCTGTCTATTTCTAATTAAGGACTAAAGGAAACAGTTCCTTCTGACAGCAGAAGTAGCATGAAGAAAGCTGTGAGTGTTCCTGTGGGGAGGCTGGTGCCACTACCACCCTCCCACCAGGAGCCAGCCTGCCTGGGCTCCCCTCTGTGGGCTGCTCTCACAGGGAGCCACGCTCACCAGGGGCATGGCCAAGRACTGGGGACCATCCAGGTAATCTGCTAAAAGATATCACAGCAGATCAAAATTCATTAAACATACCTACTCTGACATGTTTAGCAATGCATTGGAAATCTCATCTGGCAAATATCTGGAAGTGAAATTATTCTGTGTATCCTGGAAGAAGCAGAGGAGGTAGGGATGCTGTGGCTGGGGTGGTGGTGGTGTGCTGAAAGCTCTTTGAGCCTGAGACACTGGCATTTAGGCACAATTCATTGGTATATCCAGCATATGTCTTGGCAGATCTTAGGGCTGAGATAAATCAAAAAAGCAGTGTGCCAAATTTGAGATAGTTTAATTTCTATAATACAACCTTTATTCATACATAACTTTTGCAAGAGTTTGACTTGTTGCTCATGTTCTGGTTCATGCCCTTTAAGCATGAATTAGAAACGGATGCAACATTTTAAAAAGAACAGTATATCATTTAAAAACTGTTTGAATTCTCCTTTTTGAATTTGACCAACATGAAACAAATATAAATGACACTGACTTTTGAGTGGTGAGTGTTTGCATGTTCTTTGGCTCCAAGTCTTACAAAACTGAGCATGCATACTACACATATATATGCATATATCACTCACATATGTAGACATGCCCCTGATGAGGGAAAAGTAATGAGGTTTTCATGAGCTTGTTCTTCATGGCTTAGCTATTGAAGCAAGACACAGATTAAACCATTAAAAGGTATCTCTGGGATTGTTTTAAATTGCAAATTTAAAAAAAATAAAGAAGAAATCTATTAAAAAGAATCATTTTCCATTAAMTGAAGTGTTTGCAATAAAGACAATTATAGCAGTTGGCAGTATTCTCCTTGAACCAAAACAAATAAATACATTTGGTGACATACGTTCAAGGAAATGTGATTGCTGCAATGTTCATGCAAATAAGGAGCAGCTTCACAAATGCTAGACATTTTGCCATCTGCTATTACCAAAGGAACACAACTCTCAACTTGTAGCTCTTCCTAACTTACTGCTTGTAGATGGCATATTAGGCATTGTCACACAGTTCTGACATTTGCATAATCATTCTGAATTACTGCAGGTAGTACATTGCATTGCCAGCAGTGAATTTATTTGAGAAGGAGGTTCAGAGACCTGATGACTTGGATGGCTTCATCAAATATATCTCTGTCCAATAAAGGGATAAAAATGTTCTTCCACTTTAGGACTACCACACCAGTGAAATTTTAAATTTGTATGAGAAGACTAGTGAAGAATGTTGCACTTATTTTCTTCCTAGAAATTGGGTAGAGACCAGTATTGTTATTAATCTCGGGGAAGCTGCCCATCTCTATTGGCTGCAGGCTAGAGTACAAATGCAAAGCTTCTCAAAGAGTCAGGAAATTCTGGATGGGGACATGTAGCTGACAATGAAGTTATAACCTGATCTCTTAAAACTCCAGAAAAGCCCAGCCTAACAACAGTTATTAAGCGTAGCAGAAGGTCTGGTTTAGACACAGGTGGCTGTGAACTGTCTCAGCTGATGGGAGTAGGCTCGATGGCACARTGAACTGAAGACCTCTGCTCTCACAGCAGTCAATGACAACTGCTCTGCCTCTGGTCTCAGCAGCATGTGCAGCATATGCAGGAGGTATTCTCACTTGCAGGAGCCCATGGGGAGACCTTCACCATCCCCTTCTTACTGGAAGAAGGCATTTTACATGCCCAAAACTCCATCCCTATGATGGCCTCCTCATTATGCTGCTTTTCAAGGAGAGGGTGTTGGAGTGAGTAGCATGCATTGCTCATGAAAAGTATGGGATAAAACCCCAAAAACTCTCAACCACCTGTAAGTGGTTGTAAACAAGGTGGTGTTTGGAYGCTGTCTCCAGCCTGCTGTGCTGAAACCCTGTGTTTCACAACAAACCCCTGTGTTTGAGAGCTGTGCTGGGCCCCTGGCATCTGCCCTCCGACCCATCAGAGGGCTACTCTGCAGTCCTGTAAGAGTTAACAATATCAACAAGAAAACAAAAGATCAAAAGATTTTCTGTTCATTTAGTGACTGTTGAAGCACTGTTCTTAAGTATTAATAGCGTCTAACATATCCTGTRTATTTTCAGCTCTCTCCAGTCCTGAATTAGACTCAGATAGCTGTTGGCCTTTTGGCTGCCTTGCCGGTGGCATACTAGGTAGCATCACGTGGGTAGCCAATGCAACATATGCTTTGCTAACTGGGAGGCTGGTTAGCAAGACAACGTTTATCTTATTAACACATGGTGCACTTACATGGCATTAATATATATTCCTACTTTACAGATTTAGTCTGTCAGAGGAAAAACATTAGCTGAGCTAAGCAAAATAGGAATCAGCATACTTGTCACATTGTCCTAAAATAGTATGTTAACTTTGTTAGACATGTTGGCTTCCTTTGTAAGGAGACTAAAACATAATAAGGTGAAATGTGTAAAACTGGAAGGTGTTGTTCTGTAGAAATTCAAAATAAGAATTCTCTGGTTTATGTTGCCATGTATGTAACTAGAATTCTGAAAATAAAGTCAGTTATTATTCTGAATGACTATATTGGAGCTAAAGTTGTTAATTTCTAAAAATTAATGCTGTTGTGTAATGCAGTGATTTTATTCTCTCTCCAGCTACACTCTACTAGCCATACATACACTGTTGTGGCACTATTCATTTATTCATGTTCTGTGGTTGTGATAGTGTCAAATCCATCAGAAAGAGGAATTGTTTCAGTAGTAGTTTCACAACTTGGYTGATCAGCAGAGATCAGAAGAAACAACCTAACTGTGGAAACCACTACAGCATATAGTTTTAACAGCTCTTTAGGGAGCTACTTAATGAAAGAATCACTACAGAAACACAGCCATGTGAAAAAAGGAGCATTTTCATACAACACTCAGAGGATATGTCATAAGTGGGAACATGTTCATAATTTCTATTTACTCACAGCTGTAATTATCATCTGCCTTAAGAGAACTTCTAGTCTTTGTCAAAGTTGCTTAGATATTTCCTTTGTCACGTTTCAAGCAGAGAAGTTCTGTACAGACTAGATCCTGCCATGTGATTCCTTTTTTATTTTTCTGTAAGAGTTTAATTATCTATTCTCTGTGTGAAGAAAGCACCAGCATTCCCAGAGACCTGAACCTCCCCAGCCTACTTGAACTGGCATTCATCTAATTCATGTTTGTGCTTATTTTTGCCATCTGTCTGCAAAACAGAGTTCTTAACTTTTAAATGCATGCTGGTTTATATGTTGCCCTCTAATTTTTAACTCCTAAAAAAAWATTTTTCTTTTTTCCCTAACTCTAGTGTCTATGAGCCAGATAGAAACGTGCTGCGAAGGAAGGAGTGGGAAAGGAGAAACCAGGAGGCCCAGCAGGACAATGGCGCGTTTAACACGAGCTATTCCCTCTTCAGTGAACCCTACAAGGTAGATGCTTCCCAGCTGGGTGAATCTTTGTTTATTTATTTATTCCTCAGTACAGAAATGTACCCTGCAGAAGGCACYGTCCAGGTTTCATCACCTTCCCACAAGTGCTAGCTTCCAAAAATTCACAGAGAACATGCATGATTCCCTGAGAGTCAGATTTTATATATATTTATATTTATGTATGTGTATAAAGCTTTTTCTAGTGTTTAGCAGCACAAGAGTGACATAAACTAGAAATATCCCAGCAATATTTGAGATGGAATTAAAATTAGGAGGTGAAGGTGAAAGTATCCTGGTTTTGCAATACTTAGAAGAAAACCAATTGTGTAAGACTAGTGTGTGAAGGTCAAGCACTACTGTAAACATTGTGCCCTGGCCAAGGTTATTGTACTGAAATATCTTTTTTTTTTCCTATAAGAATTACCAGGATAATAGGAAAATTTGTCTGCTATACATGTTTTTTCCTCCACCAAAGGCAGAAGTAGCATAGGGATCTCAACTCCCTRTGTTGTTCCTCATGGTAACAGCAGCTTGATGAGGCACAACTGTCTTTCATCACTCCCCGTTAGAAGGTCATGCAGGGCCTTTAACACTCTGCAGGAGTTTGAAAATGGYGAACAGGACCAGAGAGCAGTGTCCCATGGGGGCTGCTCCTCTCCCTCAATTTACCCAATGTATGTATCAAACCATAACCATGTATTTTCTGCTGTGMCTTTCCAGAAATGTCCAAGTTATTTTCACAGCTGCCATATTGTGAAGCCTTTTCCCTTCATGCAGCATCACTTKCCCTTGATGCTTAGGGTGCTTTTAGTGCCTCTTTCCAGGAGACCTATTTGGAACCTGGCACCTGGCTTCGGCTTTGACTTCCAAGCTTGCGTTTCAATTCTTGTGCTCCAGGGTCAGCTTTTAGCTTGCTCTTCTTCCAGATTGTTGCTTGTATTTAGTCCCTAATAAAAAAGAAAGATCTACCACTTTCAAACCATGTCCCTTGAAGGAACACAGCTCTGTCTGCCTTGAAGCTGACCTCCAGCTGCCCGGATTTCAGATTCATTACAAAGGCATTTAGAAACCATGTCAGATGTCTTGAACTCCTCAATGACCTACTTGAAAATGTCTGCCGTGAGACCAGTCAAGGGCTAATCCATGGAAGAAAGCCTGGAAAGCATAAGTCAGCTGTGTCTTGGCATTTCTTGAGGGCTGTGCTGCAGTGATGACTTAATGATTTTCCATTTGGTCCAGTCAAACAGACCACACACAAAAAGGACCTGGCCTTTTGCTGTGTCCCCAGTACTATTTTGTCTTTGGTGCCCCAAGTTGGTGATACTGAAGCTCAAATCACTTATAAAAGGGGTATCACATTGATTATTACTTCTGTGCTGATGTACTGACTGTCATGACACACGTGTTGTGCCATGGAAACACCAGTAGTTTCTGAGTTAGGATGCCAGGAGRCACCTCTGTGCAACCACAGTAAAATTCCATCAGCTTTAGAAGAAGTGGATGAAGAATCACTGCTGCCTCTAGAAGCAGAGGGGATACTGAGTGGATAATCCTACGAGGCAAGCAGAATAATGGCTCCATTCCTGCTTCTTACCGCTACACATTGTGTCCCTGTTTTGAACAAATGTGTAAAGAGGGTGCTGCAGAAATACATCCTACAGCTGACTTTGTCAAGGAGACTTGGGGAAAGGCAAAGCCCAGCACAGTAGTATAACTCACAGCTATGTTGGTGTGGCAGAGTTGCTTGGGGTGATCAGACTTTCTGATAGTGTTGGACATCAAAACTTCTGTCAGTGGCATACTCTGAATGTCATGTATACACTGGCAATGGACCATTGGGCTCTCTGAACTAAGCCAAGCATTTGTGAACCTTCAGTGCAGGRAGAAAGAGCTGTGGCTTTTTGATCTTCCTGTGGAGAGAGCCTAAATGCAAAAGAGGAAACCTTTCTGCAAAAGCAAAACTGAAACCCGCTCGTACTCCCTTTAAAGATCATGTTCACCTTTTTGGCGTTTCCAGAGGGAAATGAAGTTATAGCAGCCGTTCACTGCAAGCTCTGATTAAATTCAGTATTCCTCTGCACAGCTTGAGAAACATGAGCTAAAGTCAAAGGATATGCTATTCAGAAGACCATATCTGAAAATCAAAGGCAGGCTGGAAATCTMCTAAATCTTATGTCCTCTCTCACCTTGACATGTATCACTACTTCTGTAACATCAAATTTTCTCAAAAATCCTRACTCTTCAGGTTGCCCCTTATCCTGTTCAAAGTATCCATAGCAACCCTCTATGAAGGATTACAGGAAATCTGGTATCTTTTACATAAAATCTCTTTTACAGGGGAATGAAAAAGTAGGAAATTAGTTCTGGATATTTTCTGGACAGAACACCTTGCCCCATTAACTAGTAAGTATTTTTAGTGAAGAAAAAAAATCCTGCTGGCCTTCCATGCAGCCATCAGGTTTATTTTTAGAAGTGTTATATGTTGCCATCTTCAAATGCCTGGATTTGTCTTGCATTGCAGAAGAATATCAGAGCACTCTAAGTTAGACATGTTTGCACAGAATGCTTTTCCTACTTACCCATTTTGTGACCATGGTTTCCCTGTGGGAATGCTTAAATAAGGCCAGCAATATTTCAGAGAAGATAATAGGACAAACTAAAGCTCATAACAAGTTACCTCAGATCCCACCATGTTCCCAAGAGGATGTAAGTGAACTCTCCTGTATGAGATCAGCTCAACACAAAATCTCACCTGAAGCTGTCCTCAGTGCATCTTGAAGGAGTAAACAGCACAGACCAGTTGTCAGCATCTGCCATGATACCAGTTCGCTGCAGTTATTCTTGTGGTTATCTGGGATCTCTCAGTACAAGATGTCTGTGTGTGACCTTCACATCACATCCATGTAGAAGACAASCCAGTGACTTGTCTGAGCTATTGGTAGTCTACAGATAATCTGCAATTAGGCTTCTGTTTCCTTTCCATCCACAGAGATTTTTCCATCAGAAAAAAACAGACCTTCTTTTAGGGAAGTTGGACTTCTTAGGGGCAAAACCTGCACACAAATTTGTTTACATTCATGGAGCTAGAGGCAGATGGGTAGAGAGCTGTCCTCAYGAGATGTCTGCACTGTGGCAGACTTGTGGGTGCCAGGAGCCCCATTCCATTTGGTGGTCGTTGTTGCTGTGCTCCTGGCAGGGAGAGAAACCTCACATACACTCTGGCTGAGTAAKAATGAGTACAGGCCCAACAGCAGATTTCCCACCATAGAGGGAACATGAAAAAATACKTCTCTACAAGGTATCTACACAAGGTGGAGGAGCCAGTGAAACATAAAGTGATGAACTGGGTAAAAGGGAAGTTTTCTATGCATCCTGGAACACAATTTTGCTGGTCAAGGAGATGCCCAGGTGTAGAAGTTACTTGACTTCAAGAGACACGTGAAAGGATATCTCCAACCTTCCTTTTTWTAGATGTATGTGATGCTTCCCACATCTTTAGCCTCATTAATAGTTTCCTGTTCTATAGGACATTGATGTTATTCCTGTTAAGTGAAAGAACACCCTTTTTTAAAGTGACTTGCTATCTCWGAGTCAGTCCTTCAAATTTTTTTCCATAGCAGGTTATTGTCTTTGTAACAGCAACAGCCTCATGTGCAGAGGGAAGATCAGGCTATAGTGGTTGAAGCTTGAGCCATCTTACTCCAAGTTTCCAAAGCAATTTTTCAGATGAGAGACTATTTAGCTGTTAGCATAGTAACAAAAACAGATCAGAAAGCTAGGTGTAATGCATTTTACAGGTACAAGGTAGTGTCCTTGAAATTTGAGGAGAAGCGTTGGAAGCAAAACAGGACTGCTTCTACTGTTACACATAAGAATGCTTCCACTGTACACCCAAAAGTTTGCATGTGGCAAGCACAGCATTGTCCTTTACTGTGCATTTTTGCCTGGRTTCAGGTTTTCCACTAGGAAACCCTAAAAATAAAAGATTCAAAACTGGGGAGTTTCTCTTGAATACCTTCCCTTCCATGCCCCCAGTTTTCCAGAGCAACTGATGTGGTTGCTACATCTTTCATGTTTTTAAATGTAGCTTTAAGAGGATCTTCTCCACTTCCTTTCTCCCTTCTTTCTCCTTCTTTCTGTTTTCCTCTAGAACAGAGAGTCTTGAGATGAAAGCTTGGCCTTCTGAAACCAATAGGGGTTTTTCCATTCAGACTCCATGTCTGGAAGAGAGAAAGGAGAACTCCACTGCCTCATTACTGTCTTCCTCTGAAAATGTAAAGCAAAGGACATCACATGCCTGAATCTTGGCAGGGCTCAAAAAATCTCTGCTGTAAAAATGCTAATGATATACCCTTTTGCTTACAGTGGCTTTTTAAATCAAAAATTTTCAATCTTTTCTAGTATGTTTTGCTTGCTTGTTTTATTTCTTTGTGAAGCTTCTGCCTTTTCAGTCAGGAAGTAAATGGATCATTTTTAAGACAATAATTAATCTTGAAGGGGAGGAAGGGTGGCTGTATTCCCCTGCTATGCACAGCAAGCACTGAGAAATGTGAAGAATTTGGCAAGGGTTCTGTTCACCTTTTTTATTTTTTTACAAGATGAGAGTGCCCTGGAATGAGCACCCTGTCAGAGCATTTTTAAAGAAGGGACATAATCTGTACTTTTTTCAATTCCCACAAGCTGTTTTCAAGTCACCTCAGAGCATTTGGCTGGCTTAGACTGACAAATTCATTCAGTGCTTGCATGGGATGTTGTGTGGCTTCCCAGATGGTTATGAAAACTTAGGCAGGCAGAGGAAGAAATTGGGAATGCAGTGTTTTCATTCATGTCTGAAGGAGAGCTTGCACTGGGCTACAGGAAAAGTTTTATCATGGTCAGATTTAATCCAAACCATTCTGTGCAGTTGCAATAATAAATTTTCCAGTTTCCAGGTAATATACTTTAACTACAGCGTGATATCTATGATAGATTTCTTTTTTTATATACTCTAAGGCCCTTTATAGCTTTTCCAGTTCAGGGTAGATTTAAGATGTTGACAAGTGTCTTCAGAGACAATAAGGATTTTCGATTTCATCCCTCAAYGCTGCTGCTGAATAAGGCAGTCTTACTTCAGTAAGGATTTCAGCAGAAGCATGCAGGGAATTTTGTTTTTCTTATGTTGACTGTAGCAGAACACTCGATTTTTGTTTTGCAGACTAACAAGGGAGATGAGCTTTCCAATCGCATCCAGAATACTTTGGGCAACTATGATGAAATGAAGGACTTGCTAACTGACCGGTCAAACCAGAGCCATCTCGTTGGGGTTCCAAAGCCTGGGGTTCCTCAGACATCCCTCCCCAAGACTGATGAACATCTTATCGCAGACTCGAGACCACCACCTCCTCCGATTTCCAGCACTACTTCTTCCACACCAGCATCCCTAGCTGCCCAGCAGAGCAAGAGTACCACAATGGGCTGGCAGAAGGCTGGGCATAATGCCACTTCAGACGGCCAGCAGAGAGCGAGCAAACATGGACACCGGTCGCTGGAGTCACACAAGGGTGACTTCAAACTGGCCAGCCAAAAATCCAATTTGGAGAAACTAAAACACTATGCATCGAGTCCCACCTCCTCCTCTTCCTCCTCCTCTTCTTCCTCTTCCTCCTCCACCTCCTCTTCCTCCTCCTCCTCCAATACGGCCCAGCAAAGCTCGCTGAGGGCCACATTAGGAGACAACGCCAACAGAGTCCAGCAGGCAGCAAAGCTCAGTTGTAGCTCAGAAGGAGGAACCAAAGTCCAAGAGAGGCCAGCAAAGCATGGTGGGGGACACTCTGTCCAAAACTTCCCACCCTCTCTTGCTTCAAAGCCCAGTGTAGGTCAGCAGAAGCCAACAGCCTATGTAAGGCCAATGGACGGTCAGGACCAGGCTCCAGATGAGTCTCCAAAGCTGAAGTTACCAGCAGAGACAACCAAGTCATATCGAGGAGTGCCTTCCAGCAAGCCTGATTCGGCCAGGACCAAGTCAAAGATCACCAAGTTCAGCATTCCTAAGCAAGAAGAAGTAAGTGTTTTTATATTTCTTATAAAACATACCCCCACGGATGGATGGATGGATGTCTTATTGCACCTCTTTACATGTTTTTAACATACTAACATGTTTTACATGTTTTTAACATACTAGTTTGCACGTTGATATTTTTGGTGTCATTGATATAATATATTGCAAATAGTAGCCTCACAGTAATTTAAAGATATCTCAACAGCAAAATGCTCATTGTCTTCAGGACCAAAACACTTCCTACGATGGCACATTTTCTAGTAGTATATATTATTTCACTGACTYTTTCCAGAGCGCTCATTTATAAAACCTGCATAGTTGTTTGTTTTCTTTTTCTGGCAGGTGCATTGCTTCTTGTTGTTCATATTTCATTGATTTCTTTCTCTTTGGCAAAGATTAAATGAAGTAAATGTGACCAGAAATAGTTCTGCCTTCCTCAATGTCAAAGTAGCTTCACAATCTAAATAAATTACGTACACAATATGAAATCTGTGGAATAGATGAGAATAGAGCAATGAGACTCTCCTTKTAGTTAATATTATCTATTTGTGTTTCAAGCCAATTTTTGAGAAGACTGAGGTTTCCTTCTTAAAGAATTTCCATCTGTAGAAACCTGGTGTAGTGGGTTGTCCCACTGGCCATGCTACAAGTGTGAGAATGCGTCTGAAAAAGCTTTTAGACAATATTTATTTATCAGCAATAAAATATGTCTGCTTGGACTTACTGTATAATCATTTATTTCACATTCCTTTTATGCCAGGAGGACACTTCACTTTACCACTTTGATTGTGATTGTTTTTTGACTATTTGGTCTGTTTTGATGGGAAGGAAGTGATTTGTTTTCGCAGAATAAAGGGTGTTTTTTTTTATTCAAGGATGTATTCAAAGGCCTGTATGCCAAAACAAAGATGGTCACATAATCCTCTTGTGAAAACTRATAGATCTCCCATGAATTCAACAATTTATAGTATTTATAGGACTATAGAATTCTATTTGACTGAATCACTGTGACTTTCTCAGAGAAGAAGCAATGATCGTTTACTCTTTTTTGACAGCTGTAGTGTATCTTGAGATGTTTTAAGTCTAAAATTTTGTTTCTGGCATTGTTAAAGGAGAAGAAAAATCTAATTTTTGGTGGAGTTCTCTGGCCTCTTAATGCCTGCTTTTCAGAAATGGAGTTGACTCTTGTATTCCCTTTGGGTTTGGTTTGGGAAAGAAATCTCTCTGGAAGCAATTATTTCTGTGATTTTTCTCTAAGTGAAAGTTCCATCAGTTCCAAACAACATGTAGGTGATATGTTGTCCCTGAAAAGGGGTTGTTTTAGGCTCTTAAGCTAGATCTTATAAGCAAATTTACATTCACAAAGTGCTGTAATTGTGCAGATAGATCAGGTAACAGCAGATAGTAATATCCATTTAGCTGTTATTGCCTCTTTCAGACTTGTGCTTCTATCTGCAAGTGGGAAGCGTTGTTAGCATTAAAGATGCCTGTGGCAATTATCTGACTCTTTCAAATTTCCCCCCTCTACATGTAGGCAATACTCTAAGGACTAGTATGGAAAGGAGTTCTGATAGGCAATMATTTGTTTGTCTGAAACTCAGGATTTACCATTTGCATTCCAAATTCATCTACCTCCGGAAAGAAAGATTTAATTTGTTGTATGCAATCCATGCTGCTGCATAAGCATAAGTTTAAACTGCTGTTTCTAAGTGAGGAGACATAGCTGAGATCACCTTAAACTAGCTTGTTTAGATACTGATGGCAATGTAGACTACAGAAGGAGAGAGTGGACTGAAGGTTACCTATTAAATATTCACCAATTTCTCACTAATTTTATGTGGCGCAGTGTTAATAAAACAGTATTTGATAACAGAATATAAACATTCAACTGAAGTTGAAGGAGGTGGACCAAAAGCAGTGTCTGGTGGTTTTAAAAAGATTTTATGAAAATTTATGGACAAATTTCAAAGAAGAAAGATAGTAGATACTATGGATGCTGGGGTTTGAAACTGGAGCTAATGAAAGACAATGTTTAGATCTGAAAAATCAATGAAAGACAACGGACCAGCTATTCTTCACTTATCCTGATATTTTCTTTGTTCTAACTTTTTCCATCCCAAGTGGCACAAGCTGAAACTGGTAACCCACTGGTATTGCTACAGGGAGAAATATTGACCAAGACTGAAAGTTTTTTATTTAGTGTTGCCTAATCCACACACTCTTTGATCTTCAGTTGGACTTCTTTTAATTTCAAAATGTTTTTCCATTTCTATTATTTGTATCATAGATCTTCTAGTAGAGTTGTGTAAGAATTCCCATACTTTTTAAAAATTTCTGCTATTAAACTCATAAATTTTCTCCTTTACATCAAATGTTTGCCATCCCCTCTTAGGGCCAGAAGTTTTAAGCTGCTTGCAGCAGAAAAGCTGCTGTGGTCCTGTGAATGTTTGCGGTCAAAATGAGGCCTCTGTTTTTCAGTGAGGCTAAAGGTGTTGGCCAGGATGGACCTGGTATCTCCAGYGGCTGTGGGAAGAGCTCAGATGTCATATAGGATGACTGTGAGGGAAAGCACGCTGACAAGGAGGCTACAGCAGTGCCTGGAAGCTGCATGGAAACAGAARTGAGAGTGGCAGAGAGCTGTTTAAGAGCAGCCAGGAAAGAAGGAGAGGGGCAGAGGGCTTGGAGTAGGGTATCTGAAGTGCTGGTAGTGAAATGAAGCTCTGTGTCTGCTAAAACCAAAGGTGTGTGGCTGAGAAGAGCTAGGCAGGGCAGTCACTGTGCTCTAGGGTTTGTGTAGGCAGCACTGGGAGGCCTTCCTGGCTCTGGGCAGCTTGCTGTCCACCAGAACCCCCAGGTCCTTCACTGAAGAGCTCATGTCCAGCCAGTTAGCACCCAGCCTGTGTCGTTGCCAAGGTTATCTCTCCCCTTATTCAGTATTTCCCCTTGSCAGAGTCTTATCAGTTTATCTAACATGAGTTCTGGGGCCCTCAACCCAAGAAGGATGTGGACCTGCTGGAGCAGGTCCAGAGGAGGGATGCTGAGCTGACCAGAGGGCTGGAGCACCTCTCCTATGAAGGCAGGCTGGGAGAGTTGGGGTTGTTCAGCCTGGAGAAGGGAAGACTCCAGTGAGACCTTATGGCACCAGGACCTTAAGGGAGCTTCAAGAAAGCTGGGGAGGGACTTTTTACAAGGGCATGTAGTTACAGGACAAGAGGTAATGACTTGAAGCTGAAAGAGGGTAGGTTCAGATTAGGTATTAGGAAGAARTTCTTTACTCTGAGGGTGGTGAAACACCAGAAAGGGTTGCCCAGAGAAGCTGTGCCTGCCCCATCTCTGGAAGTGTCCAAGGCTGGGTTGGATGGGGCTTTGAGCAATGTGGTCTAGTGGAAAGTGTCCCTGCCGACTGGGGTTGAAGTTAGATTATCTTTAACATCCACTCAAACCCAAACCATTCGGTGATACCTGTGCACTTCCATTTGTGTTCACCAGTTTGAAAGAACCATCAGTGGAAAAATAAACACATAATGAGACAAAGTTAAGCTTCCCTGTAAGGACTAGAGAATAAGCAGCGGTGTCACACAAAGTGTGTGTGTGTGTGTGAGCAGCCTATTCTGTACATTCCATGAGGTTTTCAGAGAAACAGGGCACAGAGTTGGCTGCAGTACAATTATTATTCATTTGAAATAAGATCTCTTGAATACGAATTATAGACCATTACTTTCCAATACATGAAAAAGGTTGATTTTTAATGCAGTTCAATAACTCATTTTATATTTTTAATCAGTTTTGGAAAGTCTTCAATAGACTTGACACAGACTGAAGCTTATAAATTTTTAAAATTGTTTTAATGAGAATAATTTGGATAGACCTGTGTGTAGAAAGGTAGCATTACTCATTTGGGAATTTAATCTTTAGTAGCCAGGTTCATCAGTGTTAACTAGAATCCACACCCAACCTCCTGGTCATTCAAAAATTACCATACTGCTCTGTAGAAATGATAGCTCRTCATCTCAAGTGCTGGTATTTCATATTTTGAACTACTTAGAAATTATATTGCTGTAGGTAAAATCCCACTATATTGGATAAAAGGGAAGAAAAATTTGATACCAGGGTATAGAGGAAAAGAGGCAGGGAAATGAAGTGCCTCTCTTTTCTAAAATATTCTTGAGTGGAACAATAAGAAAAACATAGGGTGGCAAATCATGTTCTTTATATCCAAGTTCTGTTTTTGAATTTCATCTCATAGGCTGCATGCTGCTTTTTTATTACATCGAAGAAGCCTTGTCTATTGTCCTTTGCTTACTTCTCTTAAGGGTTATGGAGCAAAGAAATAGAGGCTGTATTCAAGAATGACTATGAGTCTAATGGTAAAAAGGAAGATTTGGTTTTGTTAAATTTGGAAACACATTTATGTGAAATGTAGGTAAGGTCATCATGAGGACATATTCTTTCTTATTCACTTCACGGAGTACTTACACAACTTCTGCAGCAGAAGTAATGCACCACAGATTAAAGGTTGAAATTGGGGTTGGGTTTTTTTTAATTTTTGCCCTGTTCTTACTCAGGCGAATTCCTATTTGCCTGGGTAAGATACTCTGTGCAGTCACTCTCCTTTGAGTGGCTATATATAGCTACCAGCATCTGGCACACACTCTAGGAAGTGTCCTTTGAATCTGCAATCTCTTTTTTGCTATCAGCTCTATCCCCACATATTAATGGAAAGCAAAAACACCCCATAACTCTGTCCTCTGTCTGAAAAAAACTACAGTTTGGCCTCAGTGTTGATAATTTGKTCAAAATCAGTCTCTTTGAAGAAGATGCATATCTAATAAGCAGTTCCATCCCAGTTTAAAGCTGAAGATGCAAGTTCATGTGCTGCTACATTTCATTTGAGAACAGAAGGTCCATGAAAACTAAATRGGGAATATAGTCATTATCATGACTTCATCTGGAAATCCCACAGATCTGGATCTCTAGGACCCTAGAGGGGAAACAGTATCTCATGAGGAAGGAAGAGGGTTTAGAGGAGATCTGAGTAAGTGCTTTTCCTCAGAGGCAAAACACCACATCCCCTTGGCTGCCGTGGAGCCTGTTAAAGCATTGCAGGAGTAAGAGTAGAATTCAGGCTTTTCTTCTCTACATCCCARGGTGTTTAATTCTGGCCCAGAAAGGCAGAAATGAAAATAAAAGCACAGTCAAAGATGCTTTTAGATGAAAARGGAGAGAGAGATAGAATGCATTAGCGAAAGGGTCCAGACTTCTTCCGGCACCGTTTCAGGATGCGCCCGAAGAGGCTGGAGACACAAGCRCAGAATTAAGTGTGTTGATACTCCTCTACCATTTATTGACTTCATTGAAGAATTGCAGTGCTTGAGAAGCCAGTTAGCAATCACAGCACTTGAGTACTTGTAAGTATGAGGCAGTTGTAGATGTTTTTTTTCCCAGATGTTCGTGCTGCATTTACAAGGAGACACAGATCAATTCATCCCTGTAATGGTAGCACTGACCTTCCCCACAAATAAAGAATGTTTTCCCACGTTAAACAGGAAGAACTGCACAACAAGAGCAGTGTGGTGCAGAGATCCCTGCTGGTGGTGAGTTACTCAGGACCTTCAAGTGTGTCTGTGGGAGGGCTGTGTGCTACTGCCTGTATTTATGTAGCTGAGTTCAGCAGAGTAGGACTGTGAAGAAAGAGTGTATTAAATAGAGTGGTATTGGAAATGCTCTTAACAAACACAGTGGAGACTACAATGTGAAAGTTTTTTTTTTTATTTGTATAGTTTTCAAATCATGACACAAGCCTTTGCCTTTCTCACCTTCTGCAGTCTCCAAGGCACACAACAACTGTATGTGAGGGCAGCTTCAGTGAACACAGTGGGCCTAATTTCTCTGGTTATTCTTCCATGACAGCTCTTGTAGAATGGAAATGCTATTTAGACACCTTTACTTTACTTTTAGAGATCCCTAAATTTACTGTTCCTACCCTCAGTGAAACAAGTTCCTTTCTCTTTTGAATTAATTTTCAATATATTTTTTTCCTGGGACAGCACTAGTTAAACTTATCTATAGGTTTTTGAAAATAAAGAATTTAATAGAATAATAACCTCTAAAGTTTTCTGTATGGATTGATTACCATATGGTATGTGCTGTCTGTTTGTTGCTATGGTGAATCACTTGTTCATCATTGTTTTTCATTGGTAGGATGACTATGATCAGGGAAAAATATCTTGAAATTAGATGTAAATTTACGATTTTCAAGGATATTCCTTAATGTTTGCACCTGGTTTTTTTTGCAAGTTTTCCCTGAGATTGTTGTTTTCTGATTATTGAAAACATACTTGAGCAGTAAATTCGGGTCTCTCAYAGGGCAGATCCTCCCTGTGATATAACTGGTCTTTCCATCTTTTCTGAAGTTGGAAAAGCAGCCACTTTTGGAGTAAGGAAAGCTCAGTGGATGTAAGAATATGATTAACTGTGAGAAACTTGTCTTGCCTTTAGTTTTTAACTGCCCCTCCCTGCCCCCCTCGAGTGGATGGCTTGGTTTATGAATCAGCTCTGGAGCTGATACAAGAGTGCATGCATAAAAATGTCCACAACCATGTTTAATGGCTTCTTTAGTTCCCTGTGGTAAGCACTAAAGTTATTGATGAAGGAAATAAGATTTCTGGAATTACAAACCCCAGATTTTAATTGCACATTTTGTCTGATTTTTTTAAATCCATTGTAGTGCTTATGATGATAACTGCATGTAATAAAAGTCGTCCTGACCAGAAACAAAGTAGTCTAATAGATGTTCTTTGTAAAATGTGCCTGAAAAGATACACRGTATTGCTATCACTTTTCCACCTCTGGCCCCATTAGCATGGATTGCTCCCAGGCCTGGAAGGTATTCAGCAGCTGGAGAAAGCAACTCTTCTGGATGTGGTTGCAGGAGCTGTGTGCTGGAGCCCGGTGCTCCCACCAACACAAGAAACTGCCCTCCATGTGGAGTTTTGGCTGAGCATCTTCTCCCCATCTGTTTCATGCTTCTTAAACAAAAGAGAGGGTCGGGGTACAGAGAGAGAGCAAGGGCAGGCTTGCTGTGGAGTTCAGATAACCAGTGAAACACTTAGATGGACTCCATTTCCCAGACCTCCCCTTGCACGGCACTGGAGTGTTCTGTCAGGTGAGGAGTCCAAGCCCTTGCTGCTTCTGCAGAGTACTTATGTTAACACCAGCTCACAACCTCCTTTCCAATGATTATAGCAAGGAAGGGCATTTCTGTCTACTCTTCACCTTTACAATCTGTAAGGGATCATGTAGGATGTAAAGGTGGTTTAGGATATTTTAAATTTAAAAAAAGAAAATCTGTGAGAATTATTTAACTTCTTTGTTCTATAGTTTCCCAGTCTTTCATGAATCAGAATGACATGAAAGTGCTACCACTGAACTTACTCACAAGGGTCAGATATGATTGATGAGCACGAGAACTAAAGGAAAATACAGTGAGCTTCACAGATCACTGTTAATTCCAGCTAAATAAATAATGGATATGTGCTGCTGATGTATAAGGTTAAAGAGGTCAGATCTCCAGCAACTGTTAATTCATCCAACCAGGCCAGAAGCAGTTAAATTCTTTATTTTTGGTCACATATTCACATACCAATAAATGAAGACAAATATACTTTTAAATATCTGCATGTTGCATACTTTATCACACTGTGTGTTGTAAAGTTTTCATTTCTGTACCACTTCTGAATATGGAAGATCTATCCTTGTGGTATCACAAAATAGCTTCCTAGAAAAGTAATTAACAGGAGGGTGGGGTTTTTTTTCAAGTTCAGAAAAGATATATAGTGTGAGCATCTGATTTCCTGTCACTCTTGGTTAACTTTGTATGAAAATGGATAGCTTCCAAATTAAAGCAGGCACCGGACTGTCTGGAGAAAAATGCATCTGTAAAGAAATGTATACATTATATATTCATGTYGTTCCAAATATCTTAATTGTATTTCATATATAACAGTTGCATGTTCTGAAATAYGGTACCTTTTTTATTTCATGGGTCAAAACCAGCAGGCCAGAAAGACTGAGGCTGCCCCTTACACGGTTTAGGGCAAGTATTTCCTTTCCAAAATTCCCTCATACATTTCCCACTTTCTTCCCTTCCCACCAGCAAGTTTCTCTGAGAAATGAAGGCATGATGTGAAGTTGCTTTTCACCACGTTTTTTATTCAGAAGATAAATATACAAAAATAATTCAAGCCAGTGAGCCAACAGGTCAGGAATATTGAGAACCAGCATCTTCTCTCAGAACCAAAAATTGCTATTCATACTCCTCTGCATTTACTGCAAATGGCTGTAAGGGAAGCTTATGTAACTAGAAAGAAGGGAAAACCAAGAGCATTTCCTGTTAGCTCTTAYCACTAACAGATATTTAAGGGGAGATGGGATGGAAGACTCTCTGCTTCGTAGCTTCTTTGAAATGAGGTATTGAAAGTGATTTTTTTTTCTTGCACATGCTAAAGATTATTAGTATTCAAATACCAGCAGCATAATCTATTGCTAATCAAATCTTGCCTTTTTTTAAAGGTAGTTGTACAACCACAGTCAAATACAGAGGTAGGTACAACTTCATGTGACTGCTGAAACTTTGAGATCTAAAGTAAAAAAGGGGAAGACAGCTGTGAGATTATTGATCACAAATACAATCAAACAAAGTATTCATACAAARTGTATAAAATGACCATGATTTGGCAGTTCTGAAATATTTTCCAAGAGGCCTCCTCTGATTTTAATTACAATCTCAGGGACATCTGATATAAGAAAGCATATTACCAGAGACATTTAATACAATAAAACCTATTAGCTGGTTAATTTCTGATTTCATGGAAGTAGCAGTCCAGAGCAGAAGTATGCTGTCTAGAAAAAAGACATGGATGAAAGACTAAGTGCAGTGTGAGAAGGACAGTTGGGAAAATGCCATTAGCAGATTATGAATTGTCTTCTTTGCACTAAATCATTAGTGTTTAGCATGCAGGAAGAGTTAAAAATACATAGATAGAGAGAGGACATAAAAATGAACTGGGTTTTATAACTGTGAAGGAATCTGAGGAAAGGATTGTGTGGGAAACTGAAAAGAATGAAATTRTGCTTTGGGAAACTCACCGAAAAGGAGTTAGTCATGGTCTAAATTTTTGTCCTCATGGGAGGATCAAGTGCAATGTGAGACAGTTTGAAAAATACCATAAGCAGCAATCATAATTTATGATAAGGTCTGCATGCAAGATCTTTCAGTAGCTTAGAGACGGCTGTGCAGGGCCCAAAACGTTACTGTTTTTCTATAGTGTGTTTGTTCCCATGAGGAAGCCTTAGGACTGCATTCCTTCCCATGCAGTTTCTGCTCTCAGGTAGGAATGGACCTATGTCCAGACTACACCCCTGAAAAAGAATCAAACTTTATGGTTGTGGTTATTTCTAAAGAAACTTGTCCTCCCCCTTGAGAAGAAAAATCTAGACAGTGGGGCATCACTGCCTTCACAGATGTGCAGTCAATGTCTCGGGAGGAAAATATATTACCTGTTTTGCCCCCATAAGCAGTACTGCAAAAGGCACAAATCTGGGCTTGTGGGTACACATAGCTTCTCTGAGAGGTGGAAGAGGCAAAACCTCATGCTCAAACAGGGTGTCTAAATATGTGTCAACAACCTCTACAAAGAGCTGACATCTGAAACACAGCAGGTCCTTTTTTTCCCACCACCCCGAAGCACAGGGAATATAGCTTCTGATCATACCCAGCTGCATTCTTATCAATAAACAAAAATTTCTGTGTTTTTTACTACTGTAATCTATTGCATTCAGGAGTTTCAAAGCTCTTCATAAGCTTTAATGACAACTCTGAAAACAATATTTTGAATCTGGTTGCAAAAGGGATTAGCTGAGGTGAAGGCAGATGGGGACACCTTCTGTGATGCTGCTGCTGCCAGAACAAGCCTGCTTCCCTTGGCCCCACTTGCTGGTGGTCCTAGTGGAGGGATCAGATGGAAGATTATGTGAGAGGCTGCTAGAGGACAGGATGGCACACCTGGATCGTGCACCTTACTCCATTCCCAGAGCAAGGCTGGGCAGAGCTGTGGCTGGCCACAGGCCCAGAGGAAGCGGAGCCAGGGTGTCTTGGCGTCAAAGCTGAGTGCAGAAGTGCAGAGACTGAACCCCCAGTTCTGTGTTCTGATGCCTGTGCCACAGCTGACCCCATACAGAGTGACACATGAAGCTCTTCCATAAGATGAAAGTAAACACAGAAACATAACTAAAGGCTTCTTACTAAAGTCAAACTACTGTTTCTCACTGTATTTCTTCCTGTCATTTAGGTCACTTGAGGCAGAGACAGTTCCTGAGTGATTATGTCACTTATGGTTTACCACTTCCATCTGAGTTATTCACTGCACATCCTCCACTAGAAATTAATAGAGGTTTTGCCATTGCATTCAGTGGTAGCAAGACCAGGGTTTGATAGGGAGGAATATTTCTATTCTACATTGCATGAACTTCCTTTGGTCAAGAAGATATTGCTCGAGGGAAGATGGTCTTTTGTTTTCAATCTTCCTTTATTTTGTTCCAGAGTGCAGATGTAACAGTTGTGGTTGTTTTTTGACATTATTATTACTTTGAAGAAAGTCAGTAATAGTAATACAGAATAAAAATTGGGGCAGAAGCCAGCATTTGAACTCAAAACACTACAGTGCATTAATGTGTTAATTTCAGGTCATGTCTTTAGCACATCAAAGGAGCTTCTTGACCAGTCTGAGGTGCTTGAGTAATTTTTTTCTCTCTTGTAATTAAAGTTTCTAGCTCCCTTTTCAGAAYTGGTTTCCTCACCAACTGTTCAGTGAATAAATCTACATGAGTGATTTCCTGACAGTTGTACATTAGGAATTATGGCATATCTCTGCTCATAACTTACAGAACTATCTCAGTACAGAGCAGAGACCGTAAAACATGCCGAATGGGGATTTCTCAGATATGCTAATTGCTGCTATATAAAGAGCAAGGGATGAAGAGCTGCCACAGAGGAAGTTCAGCTAAAAAGTACCYGCCACAAATCTTTGAAGGTCCACAGAGAAGCAAATCCTTCTGCTGCCACTTCTTGGCAAAGCTCTGCTGAGCAAAGGCGTTGTATCTGAGGGAGCTTGGGCAGGGAGGGCTGGTGGCTCCCTGCAGCCCAGTGCAGTGGCCAGGCAGGAGCTGGGACAGGGATCTGCCTCTCTGGAGCTGCTGCCAGCATCTGGGGGCCTGTGGGGTTGGCACAGTACCAGCATAGGAAGCACTCCCCACCTTCTTGGGTTCTTGGGTGTGGTGCCCAGGCGACGTTCTTATCTATTCTAAATTACACCCAAATGTCACAGACATCTTTTCATTAAAAATCCTTTCTTAGGATTTTTCTTCCTGAGAAGCTGAGAGGCTTCAGGAACAAAATATAAACAATGGTTATCTGCTGCTGTGGAATGCAACAGGTGCATCTGTGATTGGCTCATCTTAGATGTTTACAATTAATGGCCAATCACAGCCCCGTTAGCTTAGACTCTCTGTCCGAGACACAAACCTTTATTATTCATTCCTTTCTATGCTTAGCTTAGCTAGCCTGCTGAGATGAAATTTTTCCTTCTCTTCTTTTTAGTATGGTTTKAATATAATATATATATTAAAATAATAAATCAATCCTTCTGAACATAGAATCAACATTCTCGTCTCTTCCCTCCCCTGAAAACCCCTGTGAACACCGTCACACCCAAATGCAGGCCTAATTAATTTCTCTTGAAATGGACTGGATCACATGTCCCACTCCCATCTTCTCATCCATGAGATGGCTCTCAGAATAAAGCTGCTGTTTTCTTCATATTGAATTTTTGTGTATTCAGAGCAAGGGCTAAACTATCTAATGGACATTCACTGCCTCTTCTGAGAAGCTTAGGTTTGCCATTCACTGACAGGAAGATGCTGTCCACATAAATAATTTTCCTTTTTTTTTTTTTTTAACTTATACRAAATTGTAAGCCGTGCCAAACTTTGCAAATGAACTCCTTATCTGTAGAGTAGCACAAAAGAATTTACAGCATGGAGGGGAAGATACAGTTCAGCAAATCTGCTGCAGCCAGGTGTGAGTTACTCTCCTGTAGCTTTTCTATATGATACATTTTATGCATTGACTACAGATAGGTATTTTTGCACTCAGCAGAGTGGGGCTAGATCACTGAACTAATTTTAAGTAGGCCATTAAGCATCATTGWTTAATACTGATTTTTAGCCATTGCACATTAATCCTTTTGCCTCAAGTTCACCCAGTAGACAGAAACCAAAATTGCTGTGCCCCAGCAACTAACTGCTGCTCTGCCACTTCTACTGATACATCGATACATCTTTTTTTTTGTTTTGTAAACAAGTTTACTGTGAAATACATTTCTTACTGAAGATAATTATTAATATGGAAATATTATACCATAYAGCTATTATTTAATAATCTTAATATAGACTACTTCTTTTAAAATAAATCAGCTAGACAAATCAAACAGTATAGAAATGGAATGTGCCTTTGTAGGCCCTGTGGGAAACTCAGCTAATGAACTGAGGGATATCAGTTTCTAGACAGGGAAAGAAAGTCSGCTTAATTTAAAGAAATAAGTTCAACTATTTGCCTCCCTATTCTAAAATCATGGGTTTGGGCATGATCACACAATATGAAAAAAGTAACTTTCAGTGCAGCCTTGTGTGTTTTGAAACACCAAGTGAAACACAATTAACTTTAAAATGGTAAATTGTAATGCTAAAAAGAAAATCTTCTTCCTTCCGGGTGTGACTGTCTTTATAATTTGATGATGTCACCCTGTGAGCCATTAAAGCATTATCAATGAGCAGGCTGTGCGTTTTCTAATGATTACTGTGGAGTTGAAAAAGACTCAGTAATGTTCCTGCAGTTTGTTCATCATTTTTGTTTAATAATTGTCCTGAAAATCAATGACAGCTACTGATTACAGAAATTTGATTGAACTAAGTATAAATATAGGCAGCAATTTAGACTGTTCTTACTCAATAGGAAAATGTCTTTGGCTAATAAGTGGATTCCTATCTAAATTCATGAGTTCTTTTATGACATTTTGGGCTAAGCCTGAAATAGATTAATCTTTTTCTGATAAAGTTGCATAAGCTGTGATTTCTCTGGTGACCACATTTAATTGGATATTAAATAAATTGCTTATCTTTACACCAACAGGTTTTATAGGCTGGATTTCACAGATTAAATAACAAGTAATAGGCMCACACAAAATTTTTCTGATTAAACCGTGATATGCTCAGATTAAAAATTAGACTGTCCTGATTCAGGTAGGCTTTGGAGGGGCATGATTACAACTGAGGGTTAAATGCACAGAAWAGAAGGAAACTGCAGGATGGTGCAAAGAGCTGTGAGAACAGGTCAGCTCTGTATATTCTTCTTCCCTGCTTATTCTTCAGCAAATGTACAGCAGGGTGGTTTTCTGTTGGGTTTGACAAGAAGCTTGAATTCTTGATAATGTTTTTGAAAAGCCTGAGGTTGGGATTCATTATGCAAGGTGCTGTACAAGCACACAGCGAGAAGTATCCTGTGATAGAGCCTATCAGCCCTRGAGAGGCAGAGGAAAGGTTAACAGAAGCCTGGAAAGTAAATTAACCTGTCGCACCTGAAGAAAGGAGATAGCGACAAGGCTGAGAGAAGTACCCAAATAGAAATACATGGATGGTGGTTGGGAGGAGGAAGTCTTAATAGGGTGAGCAAAGACCACACTTGGGAGGAAGAGTGAGGTGAGGAGGAGGGGATGGAGAAGGTGAAGCTGAAAGCACAGCCAGGCTGTTACAGGAGGCATTTGTCTGGTACTCCACTTGCTGGAGAATGCAGACTGACAAAAGGGCTCCAAAGGGGCAGGAGATAGTTAGGACTTGCTGCATTTCTTTTAATGATAATGAAGGACGCTCTTTGGAGCTGAAAGGACACTTCTGTCCCAGAAAAGTGCAGGACATTGAAGGAATTGAGCTGGATGGCTCGGGCACACGTGTGAGATCAGTGGAAAGGAGTAGAGCAGCTGTACCGAACAAGACAGGAGGGGAACCACCAGTGTGAGCCTAAGGCCTTCATGGGGAGGAAGTAAATGAAGACRTTTGCATTGAGTAGGCTGTGCTAAAACAAATGATATGGAGCTCGTGCTAGTTACAATTTTTTCCTCACTGGTATGACRTACTGTGAATGTGAGAAGAAACTGATGCCTCCCTATGTAAGCAAGTCTGCTTTTGATTTTCTGTGCATGGAGCTGGCAGCCCTCTGGTAGTGTTTTGTTGATTTTGTTCTTAGATATGGATGAGAGAATTGCAGTAGCACTAAGCAGCACTAAGCTCAGGAGCTTGGACAACCCTCTCCTGATGGATTTATTTTGACTCTTACAAGATCAGCCAGAAAGAGTTGAGGTGTCAGTTGGTGGGGTGCTTTTTTCCCTAAATAAAACTGACCCGTTGCACACAGCATGTAATTGTTCCTGAGCTGATGTCAGACTTGCAAATGGTAATTTCTCACAGGAGGTAGGTCACTTCTCACAGCAAGTCAGCAAGGCTGGCAGTGCTACAGGTGGCATTGTTGTCCAGGCTCCGGTGACTCCAAGCCACTGGCATCATTTGGCTGAGACTCAAGGCAGAAGGTGTTGAACATCCCAACTGTGTTACTGAAAGATAAAAATTGAAAATAGCTCCACTGAGTAGTGGGGACAAGCAAATGGCCTTGTGCTGTACTTCAGTCTGGGGTCACTGGGCCCTGTCTTTTTGCATAGTTGAAATAGCTGGTGTCCAGATGATAAATATGTTGACAATTATCTTCCCTTCCTCCAGAGACCACACAAAGCTAAGCCTTTTTCTTTTACTTTCACATAATTTTCTTTTATTTTGACTTGTCATGACTTTTGACTTGGCATGAGGATGTTTTCTGGAGGAATTTCCTTTGCCTTCTTGGCATTTGGTAATGCAAAGCATTTTGTTAAGATCTTTTTCTTCGAAGCCACATTTTTTGTTAAGACCTTTCAGGATGGGGTTCTATTTGTTGCCTCTCACAGGAGTCATCTAGTAAATTAACAGCCATTATTTCCCCCTAGGCTTCAGAAAAATGGTAAATTACTTAAAAGAAGTCAGAGAAAAACTTTATTTCTGGTAAAACAAGTATTTCCAATGAAACATCAGGAAAGGAATGGCAAGCTTCAGAGCTCATGTTGGTTTAGGAGGCCAAGGGCTGCRTCAGCCCACAAACACATACACTGGTTTCTGTGGAGAGGAAGGCAGCACAGGGCTGTCTGGTGCCAGCCACAGCCTGTCCTCAGAGATGAGACTAGATGCATCTCAATGCCCAGCTGGGAATTCCCTGGGATGTCTGCAACTTCTGCTGTTAGCAAGCAGGTGGCATGTTCCCTATGCAGTTGAGGCAGTGATACATTATGTGACTAGCTTGGAGACTGGTGACTTTTCTTAGCAGAGCTGTATCTGCTTTTAAACCTTGTACAAAAACATGAGTACCTAAGTTAGCACAYAGTGTACCCTGAGAGATGTGGTTTGCGAGGGGGCTGTTTGTGTGTAGATCTCATTTCTTTGCTAATAAGTAGGGAAGACTTAAAATAACCTGTGGAATTGTTCAAGAGGAAGCAGATCTCTGCAAAAGTCTCTTCTTTGTCAGGGTGTCAGAGCTGATACTGAAAATGCAGTATCTAGATCAATGCACAAGATAGGCTGTTGTCATYTTATTGCAAGAGTTCCATACCTTCCTGGTGATTTCTCACRAGCATCTCCTCACAGCACTGACTCCTTCTTCACAGCACARCCAACAARCTYCAGCCCTCTTCCCCACCAGCTAACCCCCTCTTTTGTAGCACTCTTCTTATTGGACACAGCTGTGGYCCATTAAGGGCAGGCCTGTTCCTAATCTTTGGTGATTGGTACAGCTGCAACTCCTSAGKGGTGAGACTGCCTTCTGCACTATCTTTATTTTCTTAYATTCTATSCCCCCACAATAGGCACGTTTCATTTCCACGTAACAGGAACCAAGGCCTCTACAGGTAGAAACTGGTCTCATGCCACCAACACTGAACATCTACCTCTTTACCTGCTGGTCTCTTACTAGGTGCAAATAAGTTCCCAGTGTCCATGCACCCTAACAGGAGTTTAATCACTGTTTTAACAGAGGGTCTTTGTAAAATTCATGTACGCAAATAGAGTGTTTCTAAATTGCCAACACAACAGCAGAAGCTTAAGTGCAATTTTTATTCCAATAAAGATGTGATGAAATTATGCCTAATGGTCTGCAGACTGCACTTTTATATGCACTTGGAATGCTCCCGTTGACTTCAACTGCTGTTGTCAAGGTATTTCAGTAGTACTGAGCTAAGGATCATTACCCTGTGCTATTATAATACATTAAACTAATGCTGCCATTTTTCCATTATAACAACAGTACCTGGCGACTGAAGGCTACCTCCGACCCAGTAACTTGCAATCAAATATTTGTTTCAGATTTCAAAATGCATATAAATTATGAGGCTTGACAAAAATGTTCAGATTAGACAAGCCCATACCTCCACCCTGGTCTTTAATTCTTTGCCTGCAGACCAAGCAAGCTTGGCACTGATGAACAGTGTAGACACTCTTACATTTTTAAGAACATGAGGATTTTAGTTTGTAAGTAAGTTTAGTAAAACTACATTTGAACTAAGCTTTCATTGACTTTCATGCAAACAGCATGGAATTATATATCTATACTGTACATATCCCAAATCCCAAAGCTTGTGTCCTTCAAAAACAAAGCAATTCCCAGACTGCTGTTAATGCAGCATGCATTAGGGAATAGTTATACAAGTGTCCTGGAGCTAATCTCAGTTGTCTGATATTAAAACTAACCCACCATTTTTTTTGGCCGAGTCCTGTTTGCTCTAATGCAACAAAAATACTGTACTTAAGTGCAAGGGGGAGATAGATAGCTTTGCAGAGATTAGTCTATTGGTTCCTAAGAAATTAATAATTTTAAATTCAAAGGAAAACAAATTCACTAATTATATAACCTTTGCTACACTTGCTGATTGCTTGCTACTTCTTTTATCTTTTTTATAACTGCCTAAAAAAGGAAAACAATAAAGAAAAGAAACTGAAAAATTCTTGAAGAGCTGACTGATATTACCTTTATGATAAAGTGAACCACAGACAAGATTAAAAAAAAAAAGAAACCATGGCCCCAAGTTCCCTTGGAAACCTCTGCGAACTCATATTAAAAATGTACATACAACATCTGCCAGACAAACAGGAATGAGGACTTGATAACCAAAACAGAATCCAGATGTGCACAAAATAGGCTTCTTGCTGATACTCTTATGTCACTTGCACTGCACATCTAGAGCTGAGATACACAAAAACATAGATGATTCACATAGCAGGTCCTGCTGATACTGTTTTCTCCCCAAAATATTATTTTCTCTTTTTGTGCATATTACTGTATGTTGTTTGGCATTACAATAGGAAATATCCTTAACCTTATCTAAATTTTTCTTTACCCTTTTCCTTTTAAGAGCCTGCTTTTAAGAGCTATTCTTCAAGATGAAAATATTGTTGTGAAAGAACAAATAATAAAGTTATGCACAGATYTGGACAACTTTTTCAAGACATCAGGCCAACAAATTTCATTGCAAGAGCATTTCATGGTTCAAACTCAGGGCTTACTCTAATAGGGCTAAGAATTTTTTTTGTGGAACAGATGCAGCCTTGATTGCAGCAGTCCTAATTTGGCCACTTTTTTCTATTCATGCAAAGTTGCAGATACAGAATCACCTGCTTGTGCATCTTACTTYAAGTGACAGTTTATCAATGTGTAAGGTCTAGTATTGGCATTATAGATGTCTGCAAACAGAACACTGCCTGTACAGTGTGGCACCTCTCATCTCCCTTGCCGGAGGGACAGGTAAGACAAGGAAAAAAACCATGATTGGCTGGTGCAGGATCATTTAGTCCTGTGTCAGAGGACACAATGGCAGTGCCTGTTGGATTCAAGAGAACTCAGTTTCTGGTACTGTTACCTTCTTGTGGCACCACTTTGCTTTCCTGGCTGTGTAGCCCCCCTCATTTTTAATGGAGATTTAATTTGAATTCTTTATGCACTAGTTTGCTGTTAAAATCCTGCCATTTACCATTTGCAGATAGTTATGTACTTCTGTGAAACAGCATTCTTGATGCTTTGGTTTAATTATTTGCCTTATTATGGTGTCTACTGTCTAGGAACTGGTTCTCAAGGAATATTCCTTTTTTTGTAAGCTTTGGTTTAATTATTTGCCTTATTATGGTGTCTACTGTCTAGGAACTGGTTCTCAAGGAATATTCCTTTTTTTGTAAGCGTGCAAAGATGTGCATGCAGATATCTGCAGAAACATTTTACAAGTCTCAAACCGTACACTTAAAGGTGAGTGCCACTAAAATGTGCAGATTTTAAATCCAAGCTCCTGCAGTACACAACAAATCAGCTTCTGGGATGAGTACCCGAAGAGGAGGACTGAGGACACWGCAGTTTGAGCACCTATAGTAAGAGCTGTATTCAGGGTTCTTTTATCAGGCATGCCTCTCTCTGAAAAAACTGTGCTCCAACTTAATCATCCAGTTCTGCACAATACTTAAAATAAACAAGTTAATTCTACAGAGGGGTTTAAATTGAACAAATGTATTCACTAGGGAAAGCATAGTGGCATGACTGAATGGCTTAAAATACAGCTGAGGTGAAACTGTTCTTCAAATCATCAGATCTGCAGATTGGCTCCTTAAACAATCTATAGACCTTGATAATCACATTCTTTTTGTAATTATCACAGATTTACAGACAGGAAAAAATTCCAAAAAACTGCTATGACAGTTTGCCTAAAAYCAGTGAGGTTATTGAGCTATGAAATAGCCATCGCTAGGAAAGATGTGATTTCAGAGTGAGGAGAAGACAATCTGGAGAGTCATTGTTTTGTAAGAGTCTCTCAAGATCCTGCAGCTTCTGATGGACATCCTGCAGGKGTAGGGGTCCAGTCACTGTTGCATTAAYAATCCCACCCTGCTTTCCAGGGCATGATGCTATACCATTTTTACTTTGAGAGGGTTGCATTTCTTCTCCACTAAGTGATCCTAGGTGACCTTTTAAAATGTGTGGATAAATGAAGGGGCAGTAAATTTTGTGCTTGTCATGATTTAAGGAAGTAATTGCCATATTTTCCTCTTTTTTATCTTGCTTTTAAAGCATGTCATTTACAAATAGAAGTGCCTGAGGGCAGTTCAGAAAGCAATTCAAAATTGTATCTTATTGRATATAATAAAAAATTTCGGTATTGGATTGCATGACTGAAATGTGGACTTATTAGGTATTAGTGTTGCATTATATTTCATATACTGATTGAATGAGTTTGATGAGCAAAGACAGAGGATTATTATGCAAACCACCCCCATTGTTTCATATTAAAAAGTGAATATTTAAGAGCTGAAAAAGCAAATTTGTTTCGGTTACACGGCACACATTTTTCAGTATGCAAATGTGCCACATCTGTGTATTTGTTTTGCTGCAGATACAACCAGCAAGAGTTTAGTGATGAAATCTGTTCTTAATTATGATAGCAGCTGTTGGAGCAGTAGCCATTTTTTTCCTCCTGATGTGAAGTTGCCTGATTTACTCATTTTTGTCTGCATTTGTCAGGGCTGCCAGTGCAGAGAGAGAACTCTTTGTGAGGGGTTGCAATTTGTTTTCTGTGCGAGAGCCAGTGAAAATTGACTAAATCTGCGCAGCGGGGTAGTTTTATCTTTTCTTTTCCTGCATTGCAAGCTGTTGTACCTCTGCTCCAGCACAAGAGGCCTATAAAACTACCAAACAAATGAGGGAGCTGTTAAGTGTTCCAGCAAGTATCTTAAGCAGCAGTTCATGTAAACGAACTATGCCTTAATGAAGAAGGAAGAAAGAAGTCTGACATCATAGCTGTGGGACAGATGGCATTAATATAATGAATTGATAAACACTTTGGAAGCTTATTTTTCCTTCCTCAGTTATTTCATTTCCATATATGAGCATGAAGTTTGTAAATGCCAGACAGTTTAATACTCTATTTCCTCAATATTTTGATAATAGCGAGGAAGAGTGGGAAGATTTTAAAAGGATGATAAAAGCTCCTTTCTGAATACATGATCTCTTACAATAATTTGTTAACGAGGCAATGCTGTTGCAAATCAAGACAGAAAACGACCAAGAATGCTTCATAGCATAATGAAAAATTGGCCAAAAATTGCAGTGCAAATGAAAACAGAATAAAGAGAAGACATAAGTTATTGATACTAAAACTTCTGTGCTAAAAGCCTACTGAATGAAACATTTATCGTCTCCCTACAATCATAGACTAATCGTCTGTTTCACACTGGATTGTTTCCACACCAATATTTTATGCCTTRTTTTTCTTTTGATCTAGGCAACACTAAATTTAAACAGATTTCAGCTCTGTTTCTTTTTCAGTTAAGTTTTTGATGCTTTATCCTGCATCACTGAAACCAGTGAAAACTTGGCCCCAGAACATAGTGAGAGCCTGTATAGTTCTTGAAAGAATATGCAAAATTTGCTGTTCTTTATTGAGAGAAGCAATCTGCTTTTGCTTCCACAAACAGAAAAGGGTTCAACAGATTGTGTAACTCTTCACTTAAGATAAGGGTTCTCACTTTATTTTCTGCCATTCAACTTTTCCTCTTTCACTTTTGACCTTTATGTGTTGCATTTAACTGAAAGAAACATAAAATCATGAGAAAATGAGAGAATGCAGGTAAACTGTAGCTTACTTCAAAACAAAGGATATCTCAAAGTTAAGCTATCTGAAGTAGTAAATCTGTAAGTATGGAATGTTCCTCAGTAGAAGAATATGCTTGTGCATCATGAACATGGTCATAATAAGAATTCATGTTCAGAATAAGAAAATGGGCGTGGATAGGGTGGGAGAGTCATCAGGAATTCCTGTCCACAAGTAGTTGTTTACTTTAAAAGAAACATAAAAGGAGAAAGAGGGTTATACAGCGGATTCCAGGGAGGAACTGGAATGGTATAAACACACAGTAGGTAGGCAGGAGGACACAGCACTTTTCCATGATGGGCAAAGCAGACTGCCGGTGTGCAGGGCTTGCCTTGGGTACTGCTGCCTGTCTGCTGCCACAGCAGCTGCCTTCAAGGTGAATGACAGCAGGGCCTCATCACTGCAATGAACAGCATCTCTTACCATCTACAAACTCCTAGTTTGCCTTATTTTTCTGAGCTTTCCAAGATGCCTGGGCATGGCCAATTTTACCCTTTTGAGCTGCATACATTGTTCCYGTTAGCCCATGCAGAATCAGCCTTGGACCTCTGCAGTTGCCCATATTTTTCTTTAAGCTTGACTTTCTTCAGGAAGTTACTTTGTCTCCTGTAAAGAAGCYCAGGTGCTATTGCTGCTAGAATAGAAAAAGGATATTTTGGACTTCTTGTCTATATCACATGCATGTTTCCATGTCATGTGCTTGTTTTCTTGAGAAGTATAGTTGTGGGGACAGCAAGAGTCATAATGAAGTTACTGGAGAAGTGAGGAAGGTCTGGATTTTTCACTGAAGTTACATTTAAAATTTTTCTTCTCTGACTATTTATTTTGACCATTTCTTGTCTTCTGTCTAATCTACCATTAGGTATTTCTAATGCAGAAGTGAACTAGTGACACAAGGCTCTAGCTGCACTCAGTTGAAATAAATAAGCTATTTTTAGCTGCAATTAATCTGACCTTCCCAAATAGCCATTTAGAATAAGATCAATCCTTAAAAGCATGTAACCTTCTCCATCAACCAGCAACAGAATGTGGAGCAGTTAGCTTACATTTAGATGTCTACAGTTAGTCAAATAAATCCCTCACTTTCTGCGTCTGTTTTCTATTGCTGCTGTGCCAAGCATGTTGCATACCTAAATAATTACTGTAGTTTTGAACAGYAGTCACTGAGTCTGTAGCTGTGAATTGCATATTATTCACTTAGTGGATTTTTTCTTCTCAAAAAAGCCCCATTTACAAGAGGTTATAGGTTTTAGCAAGGTGTCTTCGCACTTTAGTGTCGTGATTACGGCAATAAATATACAGAAATGTTGCTCTGTAGCATTATGTCACTGAAATTTGCTGACACAGTAAATCCTAAATGGGATACAGTGATTTATGGCTTATGACTTCAGCATATGTTACAGAGGGTACTTTAATAGAAGAGAGGCGTATGATACTAATTACCCTGTGAAATCACACTATAATAATCCTTCAAGTAATCACACTTCAAAGTGACAAAATTTTCTTGAAAGACATCTTGTCAGGAATGCTGCCTCTTCCAACTTCTTATGCCTCTTCCTTATWACATAAGAAAATTTACTTTTGTGTTGGCAAATAATTTAAAATATATTCCCAGTAAAAACGAAGGTCTGATACTGCATTTGGATCCATGCAGGGCATTTCRAAGCACTTGGGGCAGCAAAATCTTTGCTCCTTCTGGATGACTTGATGTGAAAATAGAGGAGATATGGCTTTCCCACTGAGGCAGAGAAAAGATTTAAAGATGCATTTTAGATGTCACCTCCTGCTGTTGGGTAACTTACGGTCTGTCAGCCAAGATAAGGGAAAAAGATGCCCTGTACTCAACACCTCAGAACTTGAATGGTTAAGAAATGTCTTCTGTCAGGAATTTGGAGAGGAAACCATGCCCAGTCCTTGCTGATCTGAGTAGCAGCTTTGCAACAGTTCCCCAGGGCTAGGGAGGAAAAAGTGGGATATTTGATGCACTTCTGCTCCTCCACCCTACCACCCCACATTCCTGCAATTACAACCCATTTGAGGATGAAGTAGACAGCCCTGSTTCCTGATGGAGATCTACACAGAAATACCCAAGGACTCAGCTCCAGCATCCCTCTCCATATGGGGTGTGCTTGTTCCTACGATGTTAGTTAGCTTGTAAGCATCATAGCCTCTGCAAGATGTTTGTAGGGAATTATTTTTCCTTGGATAACATGATTTTTTTTTCCTCCCAGACTGACTTCTGGAACTACAGTTCAAAAAGTAATAGCTCATAGGCAAGTGCATAATGCTGGCTCATAGGCAATGCATAATCTATATCTGTGTAGCTTAAAAATTCAGAGTACCAGGTTTGCTCCCAGCCCTTTCTAGGAAAAGCAYGATATCTTTATTCTGCAGATAAAGACAAAGAGAGGAGTCCTGACTTCATTGAAGAAAAAGTAAATTTCTCATGAGCTTCCATTTTTATTTTAAGTTTGGCATATTATTGATAGAGCAAGGTTAATTTTCTATTTCTGATTCTTCAAAGCAATTGGTGTAGAGACAACTAACTGCTTTAGCTGGAGGAAAAAAAATAGAAATGTTGAAATAGTTCCAAAATTTCAAAGTCAAATATTTCAGATTTTTAATGTGAAAGAACTCCCTCATTTAAAATTTTTCCTTAGTTTCTTACTCTTTCAAGTGATGAAATTATCATAATATCAAACCATCTGGATTCAAATAAAATAAATTGTTTTGATGGATGTAGTGTAATTAATTTTTTATTCCTTCTTTCCTTTTTGAAGGAAAAAACAAACCAAAAATATTCAGCTCAAATGAGAACAGTTTTTCTTACAATTTTCACTTCAGCTACCAACCCAGAAAATCCATTATTTTCACATTTTTAATTCATGGTAAAGTCTTAGGAGCTATTTTGGCCTGTCACTTGATGGGCATATTGCATAAAATACCTGAAATATTTATGAGTGTATCAAACTCTATGACACAAGTAGCTTGACTATCAGATTTGTTTTCTGAAGTAAACTTTACAGATAAAACTCTGTATAATTAAGAAGAAAACTGTTGTTTAAACTGATGCAAGAGACATCTAATTGTAAAACACATGGTTTAAAATAGAAGTGGGGGAGCCCAGAAAGTGTTTTCTGTCCTTCTGTCTTGGGTCACTGTTGACTGAACTACACTAAATGTTTAATTCATGACCAAGAAGATATGATTTTTAGTAGCTTTTCCTGCTGGAGTACAGCTCTCTGTGACTTAATTGGAAATTTAATTTAATTTAAATTGAAATGTTTTTTCATTTGTGAAGTATTCCCATCAGAAATCTATGATATCCTGTAGAATTAGACTCTGTATCATTGTTAAACCCTTAATTGACTATTTCCCATCCATGTGTTCTCATGGTCAAAAGTTTCTGTGATGAATTTTGCATTGTGTGCATTTGATGACACATTCTCTTATTTAATGCATCAATTTTTTCCTAAAAAAAGTGACAATGAAAATAATRAAATTTACAGAGAAGATAGAAAGTGACTAATTTATTGATAATTTGCTGAGAAAGTGTTGAAGTAAACCCACAATACAAGGGCTCTGGATAAAGAACAAGGGCAGAGTAGCAGGGAAGATTAAACCCAACAAACAAAAAGCCAACTACTGCATTGCTGGCTGGCCCCAGTGTGAGTCAGGTGGTCATTTCTGTCCCCCCTGGTGGCTGGCTGCAGGCCCAGGGCATGCACTGGTGCAGTGTCCGTGTTCTGCTGCTAAAGCTCAGTGCCAGCTCCTGTAGCACTGCCTGGGGAAGCTGGAGAGAGCTGGCTGGGGTCTGTGCAACATTGTCCATGAGGCTGGAGAAAAGGCTGGGCAGAGGGGTCCATCCACATCCATATTGGCAGCACAATATTAATAGTTGAAGGTCAGGCCAATTTGTTCCAAAATTGGAAAACTAMATACTCATCTCTAGGCATTGACCTGATGTGCTTCTGTTGAAGCCTTGAAACCAAAGCCCACCAGACCCCCTGGACTTTGWCAGTCTAATTTTTTAAATTTCCTGACTCGGATTTTAAAAATAATGATTCTTGAAAACATTTTCCTAAGCATGATGCACATAAAAAAAAACCCCAAAAGGTGAGAAGTAGGATCAATATATACAGTATATGGCCTTATTTTTATTTATGATAAGGACCCTTTATCTTGCTTTTTATCTCCATTATAAAGAAGCCCTAAAATTAGTGTAGAAATTGCAATTTAAAACCCATTACCCTCACTGTAAAGCAATTCWCTGTCAGGATGAAGGAGGAGAGGCATAGTTTGGTGATAAAGAGAATCAGGCCCATTATTCCCAAGAAATCCAGTTTGCTTGAGTGAGAGAAGGGGAACTTCTAGGTCATTTCAGTAGTTATTTTATTCAGTAAAGAATAAATAAAGGAGACTGTACTACTGGCAAATTTGATCTATAATGCCTCATGCACAAATCAGATTTTTCAAATGAACYTTGATGGCTGCAGGGAACTATAAGAGAGACTGACAGGCACTACTTGGTTTGAAGAAAATAAGTTTTTGTTCTGCAGCTGATTGACTTGCTCACCTCTTCTACAGAGATGAGAAATGTATTTTACAGGTGGGTTTGTAGACACCATTCCTAGAATTAAGTAAGGGGTTTTTTTACTGTATGAGGCATTCAATATTTGTGYATATGTGGATATCCATACACTTTGGGAAATACTGTATTCTGCTCCTCATTGTGCTCTCTGAATCACTTTCACTGTAGTTTCCTCAAGTTAGGAGCACTCACCAATATCACTGCTCACCATGTTTACCAGTGTTTCAAGGGCCTTCTCCCTGTTCAGAAAACAGTTGTAAACTACATTTACTCACTTTTGTTCATGGCTTAAGGGATTTAACTGAAACAACTTCTCAGACAAGGCCAAATGTGAACTATACTAGCCAAAATGTTAAATATTTTGAAAAGCTGTAAGCTGACAAGAGGGAGAAATTATTATAGAGACAGTTTTGATTAGATGCAGGTAGATCACCCTTATGAAATCAGGTGATAAAARTTTAATTTTCTTCTCCCATTCATGACATACTGAGGTAAATTAATGGAATTTTAACTTTACCTATTGTAGGTATGCTAACACCTATTAAAATATACAATCTTTGTATACAGTAACCTAATCCAATGCTGATTATAACACCAATATGACATATTTCTGTTATTATGCTTTTCTTGCTTTGGAAATAAAGGCATGTAGGTCCAGAAAGRCAGGCATGCCTTTCTGAGTTGTCTAATCTTCACTTTCTTTCAATTCCATGAGGAGTGTTAATACAATTGGTTGSTGAACATAGAAAGGGGAACTTGTGCTAATAGTTCTTAGATCAGTTTCTTGATCTCCCAGGAGGATTTTATCTTCTAGCTACAGTAGTATCATAAGGTGTATRACTGGGTTTTGTTTTAATTAATGTTTTAGGCTTCTCATTTCAGAGAGTATGGATGGAGATGGTGTGGTCATATTGCACCACTGTGTCAGAAGTGTTGAATAACACACTTACTTCTCTGCTTGGAAGGACTTAATAATGAGTTCACAGATGTTAAACTAGAATTATTTTATAAAGTCAGGCACCAATTAGTTTCTCAGCATTGGTCAGGGCAAACTGCAGAATAATCAGGGAACAATTTTGAAGTCCTGTAGTAAATTGCTTCTTTACTCCAAGGCACTGCATTCTGATACCTAACAGGATTGAATTTTTTTTTTCCTAAAGAAAGACTAGCCTTGTAGATAGGAACCCAATTGGTGTCAAACAGTAAATTTGACAAACTGTCTCTCTCTCTCTCACTGTAATACAAAAACACCTTCTTATCCCATATCACTGCTAAGGTTCTGTTCCTTTTAGAATAATACTCAAACATAATGCAGAAATAGTGACTTTTGGAATTAATGAAAGTTTCTGCTGCTTTGGGTGTCTCTCGTGTTCTGATTACAGGACTTGACATGAAGCTGCTGTTGAAAAAGTGTCTCATTAATGCACTACTTCCAGAAGGGAAGAATCCTCAGCAGACATTTCCTCCCGTTCAGCAGATCACAACACAAGGTCCTTGCCACAGCCATTTAAAAAGGAAATGGAACCAAGCAGCCTAATTAAAATAATATCTGTTGAAACTCTATGTGCCACCAAAGACCCATACATGAAGTAATCATTTTCTGTAAAAGGTTTCATAAATAGAAAACAAAAGAAGCATCTAGTTTTAAAGAAAAGCAAAGAAGAAAAATTCCAAAGGAGGAAACACAGTGTTTATTTGTAATTAAGAACATGTAAGTCCAGCCTCATCAAAACYGCCTTTGGAGAAAAAGGTTGAAAGAGGTTGTCTGGTTTTGCAATATATATTACCTCATGTAGTGTTCTCAAAAATACTGAATGATGCAAAAGTGTCAAAGGCTATCTAGCAACCTTGACAAGATTGAAACCTGTGAATATACAGAAAAAAGGACTAAAAAAAACAAGTTGAAAGAATTCASCCTTCCCTGAGCAGACTTGTGAGAAGGTTTTTTTAAACATCATTTTAAACCTGTTTTAATCCCCCTGCAAAAGTACATGAGACTTGTTCTGGATTCAGGCAAGGGTAAAATTATCTAGTCTGAATTAACAGCATTARCAGCACTTCAGCAAAGAGAGGGGGGAAATGATCCTTTCAGAGCTTGTTTTAAGAAAGCTCAAACTCGGTGAATAAGTAGCTTCTCTTATTAGGGCATCTATAAAAATCCCTCCTTTATCTATGTTAGCATTTGGTTAATACTAATGTAGAGATAAGCTGCAAAATAGTGGAGAGGGCTTACTTTTGGGAGTTGCTCATGTAGCTGATGACAAGAGATGATAGAAGTTCTGCCAGGGACGAGTGCAGGCKCAGGATGCTGAGAGGAGCAGGTTTAACTTCACCAAGCAATCAATATGTGGCATCTGAAGGTCAAAGGAACTTGAGAGTGCTCAAAAATATATGAGGTATGTCAAGAAACTTGAGGGGGTTRCAAACTGTACATCTTTCTTTTGGTCATTTTCTGGGCAGATAGGTAGCTGATGTGATTTTTTCACAGGATGTTTAAGRGTGTATTTGGGTAATGGTAGCATGGCCAGATATGACAGTCATTATCATTTCTGAATTATGATGCAGGTGTACTGATACGTTGTGACAAAGCAATTGCAGGTGGCTTTTGACTTCTTATGTGGCAATAAATATTCTGTTAATTGCAATTGATGTGATCAGCTTGGCCTTTTAAGGAATGATATCTTAAGAAGAAAATCTGAAAATCTCAAGTCATTCTTCAAGAGCACAACAAAAATCCCCATCTGAAGGCAGACTCTTTTTACCTGTTTAAAGTACCAAATGTGTGTCTGGTTGAAGACAGGACTAGGTGAAACCACAAATTTTCAGCTTGCAGAAAGTTTTGATGTTTCAAAAATTTGTTGTGCTTTCCTTCAGGGTCCCAGTCAATGTACATAATGTATTGGTATATCCTGGCTCCTCCAGCTGAGATAAAGGCAGCTCCCAAAAGTCTCTGGCTCATCTGGAGGCCCAGAAATGATTGCCCCCAGCTCATCTGCCCAGCACCATCGTTCCCCATKGACAGACCTTTCACAGAATTACATGGGCTAGTAAGAAACCAGTCCAGCTTGGAGTGGGCTGGAATCCCTCAGCTGGGAGATGAATGTTAAAGGTTCCCAGTTTTTTTCAAAAATAGTGTACAGGTGCGAGACAGACTGCAGCACTCTGAAAAAAGGGTCTCTTTTCAGATAGTCCTSCAGCTGTAGCTGAAGCTCAAAATGTACATTATTAATTCAAGTTCCCTTGTTCCAGTTGGTATGTATAAAACTGGCTCCACAGTTATTATCAAATATGGATGTGCTTTTAACAGCTTCCTCTTAAGTGAACTAATGTAATCTGAAATATACTTATGTCTGTGTCAGATACCTRTGGTGGAAATAGATAATTTCACTGAAAGTCCTAATGCATGTTATTTCTAGAAGTGTTTTCCAAAAACGTCGCATTTTATAGAAGAGCTAAAGATTCATCAATACCCTTCAGAACCATCTGTTCCATTTCCTGATCACCTCTTCCACAGTACAGTGAGGTTTCTGTCCAGTTSCTTTTTCCCTTCCTTTCTTCATGAAATGCAGACAATTCCCACGTATCAGACMTTTGCTTGACTTACAAAGGCAAGTGTTTAGGAGGATCATTATGTGTAAAATTCAGTGCTAGGAAAAGAAAAAGTGTGCTTTGTGTATGTACAGTGTATGTTATACATGGTTATTATTTAAAGTAAACCTGTAAAAGAGTAATGCAAATACATGGTAAGAATTTTAAAAGGTTCAGCACTAGCCTCAATTCCCACTGACTCAACTGTGAGCAGAGAGAGGTGGAATTCAGTAAGAATGTTCTTGAAAATCTCACCCATGGTGGTTTTGATTTTTTTTTTTTTAGAAAAAAGCTRGTTTGGAGATGGGAAAACAATGAGCATGTTCTGGTCTCTGTCAAATGATGTTTGCTGTCACTGAGAGCAGAGAAAGTAGCAGAAATGGAGTATATTTAGAAGATGGTACAAATGTACCTTCCTCCCCATCAGGACTTTGATAAATAGCATATGCTCTGCTGTGTTTCTCTTGCAGGGCATCCAGAAGCAGTAGAATGACACACACACACTCATTTTGTTTATATGACAAGCCTTCCATGTGGAAAACTGATGAATGAAGTGCCACATGTACGRCAGTGCGGGAGATCTCATTTCTCTTCGGGCTGGGAAACACAAACTGCTCTGAAATSACAGAACTSTGTGTGTGTGTCTGTGTCTGTGTGTCTGTGTGTGTGTGTGTCTGTGTCTGTGTGTCTGTGTGTGTGTGTCTGTGTGTGCAAACAAGCCTCTGCTGCCTGGGGCGGCTGTGCCCACCTGGCAGCTGTGCTGAGAGTGCAGCTCAGGCCTTTGCCAGGGCTGCCTGCTGGCACCTCCTGGAATGAGGCACTGGGGATGCCCTTCCCTGGCCTGGCCTCCCCACTTTGCCACTGTYCACCCCCAGCAGCACCATTCCTTGCCAGAGCAATCTCTGTGCCAGCCACCACCTGCTCTGGACAGTGCAAAGGTACAGTAGCTGACGTGATACAGGTGAAAGGATATACCCACTTTTGGGTTTGAATTCCTGTTCCTCCTTTGTTCCATCCCACTGTTAGTTGATTCTGACCCCTGAGCTCCACGTGGCTCYCTGATGGGAATACATCCCCTGATCCAAGGCAGTGCAGGCAGGGGGGCAGAGGGGTAGCCCAAGAGGTTTACCACCCCTASAGGGTTGCCCACCTCAGCCAGGTAGAGACCTGGCTCTCTCAGCACCTTTCTGCTGTGGGTGGTACRTGCCTGGTGGGCCAGAGAGATGTTTTGTAGGTGGCCGAGAGAGGCAGGGAGGTTGATGGCACTACCACAGCTTAATGAGCATAGCACTGGGCTTCTGCCTSCCATTCAGCAAGGGCTCTGGCTCCAGCTTTGGCACATGGCATCTTAAAAGCACTGCCTGAATATTCTGTCATGTCTTCTCACCATATAACAGACTGAACCTTTCTGGCCAAAGGATGTCATCCATTTTGCAAATGCTTCTCCTTCATCTGGCCAGCATGCCCAGCAGTTCATGCTTCCCTCTGATTGCTGTGCCAGGGACTCTCCTCACAGATCCTCTCCATGATGATCTTATTTCCCATGCCATCTCCTCAACTACCCATAAACAGCTTGTTTGAGAGGCTGAGAGCTCTTGCCTGGCAGCTTTCTCCAAGGTCCCCATCTCTGTTTCACACAGAGAGCATGTGTATGAAACAGTTTGATTTTTGCATCTYGGGAGACCCTTTTGTGTCCCACATACCCTTTGTGTTCCTCTGGGGCAATGGTGCCAGCGCTGTCCTCCTCACAGTCCCCTTGGAGCAGTGTCATTGCCCTCCATGGTGATGCTTCTGAATTAGACAAAACTATCTGCATTTTCTGTTTTGCAGTCTTCTATTTTAGTGCCTTCACTGTCTGGTGTTTTTCTCTTGAAGAGTCTGTGCCATGTTGTATGCATGTCTGTGGTAAAATCCTCCAGCCTTAATCCTGTTTTCTGTTAATACCTGTGTAATCACACAGTACACGTGCTGATGTATGTTTCTCTTTTCTTCATTTCTCTTTATGTGTGCCTCTTACCTCAGGTGCAATAGGAGATGGGTGAGCTTTTTAACTGGGAATGATCACAAGGTATTGCCTGTAGAAGTTTTGAAAGCTGACCCTGTAAACCATCTTAGCAATATTTGAAAGGATGTGCACATGCAATCTGCCTCATAAAAGCTTACATCCATGCAGTTAAACTATTTACTACTGGCAAAGGTGTGTTGGGTCAGTGAAGGGGAAAAGCAGAAACACCAGGCAATTTCTTCCTACAGTGCCATGCTCTACCACAGATAGAAAGGCAGTGGGTTTTGCATTTCAGGAGCTCCAGGTGTCCCTCAACATTGCTTCATGTTGTCSATGCTCAGTGGAACAAGCTCTTCTGATCAATCCATATCTGACAGGATGAGGCCCCTCCTGGGCAGCAGGCTTGAGGCACTGCGTGCTGGATGCACACACCCCCATATGTCCCACCTGTGCCTTTCTCTCCACACTGCTGGGGAGAGTTTGGGCTCATGGTAAAGGGATGAGTGGTTTTCAWATTTTTCTCCTTGATTTTGCTTCAKTCTTGGCCCTAGCTTGCATCTCTGTGTGCTTGGCCTCACAGCAGCCAGCAGATTCAAGCTGGCTGCTGCAGCCCCCTCCTCTTTTGCTACCAGAGGTAGCTACACCTCTTGTAGCAAAGGAGGAGTCATCCTGAGCTGTTGAGCTTGGAACTGGCCAACAGTAATGAGAGAAGCACAATCAGAGTTGTTGAAATGGCATCATCTGACTGCTTATGGCTGTAACAWTACTGAAATTACTTGTTTTGTTTTATTTTCTTCAAATGCTTGCTTATACCACAGGAATGTTGGACTAGATTGCATCCAGTGGTCCCTTCCAGCTTTAACCATTCTTGATTTTTTATTAYCTGCCACCTCACCCCTTGTTTGTCTTCCTGCCTTCAGTCTTTAGGAGTCTCAAATCCAGGCAGCATCTGCTTTTTGTTTGGAAACTTCCTCATGTATTGGGAATGCTCTTGAAGTAAACAAATGAAGACAATAGCGATGGCAGTGTAATGTATACAACTTGTGAAGCAAAATTCTATTCCCCCAAAGGAGGTCTGGATCAAATTTGGCTCTTCTTACCTCCATACAAGACAAGAGAGTGGAATCTGCTTGGATTTGTGGGAAGAAAATCTGATTTTTCTGGGCTCAGATGTAGATTGGAAGGGAAAGCAAGAGAATTCTGCTCCTGATTATGCTGTAAATCAAATTAACTTTACACGTCTGCTACGTCTTTCAAGTTTAGTGTTCTCTGAATTACTGCCTTCATGTTTACACTGTTAGAAGTCTAATGCATTGGTAAGCAGCAATCACCACAGCTTTGCTCTACATTAGGGAAAAAAATCCCATTCTCTTTACCAAGAAGGACTGTCAGGGATTACTGCATGTGCATGTCCTGACAAACCAAACAGCCTCCAGGGTGCTTATCTCTGCTGCTGTTCACTTCATGTTTTAT
This sequence comes from Cardinalis cardinalis, assembly GCA_014549065.1. Taxonomy (NCBI): domain Eukaryota; kingdom Metazoa; phylum Chordata; class Aves; order Passeriformes; family Cardinalidae; genus Cardinalis; species Cardinalis cardinalis. The sequence goes on from JACDOX010000018.1 coordinate 1,964,274, forward strand.
CCATTAAATGAACATGATGATGGTATTTTTTCTTATTTCTTGACATTGCTTTTAGCATGCTGGAAAAATTTAACATGCAGTCATCTTGGCTCAGTATAAGCAGTAATGTCATATTAATTAGTTTTGAAAAAATAATTTTCTTGTTAATCATGGATTTAAAAACCTCCCCTGTTTGTTTTGAAGGGAAAGACCTAGGTTCAGTAGGTTTAAATTTGGCAAGATTAAGATAGATATGCAAAGCTTTTYTCATATCACAGGGGTTTTATTATTGCCCTGTTTTTCTGGGAAGTATATGCATTTTAAAATTATTTCAATAATACAGTTAGGTTTATCACATAGAGAAGTCAACTGCTAATATAGCACTRCTGTGATCTATAGCAGGTCTTTCCAAAAGAAGAGGAATTATTTGAGGAAATAGGTTTATTGTAAATGTGTTGGGATTACACTCAATAATGGAGTTGATGTTCCCTGGGAAAAAAGCTTTTCCCTTTTTCTCTGTTGTATGTCAGTCTTTATTTGCATTTTTAAAACATTTTCATTGCACTCTGTGGAGTTGCCTCACTTCTTCTTTTAAGAATTTAGCATAGCTGAAAGTGATATTTGTCTCCAGTTTCTCTGGGAAAAGAACAACAACTGCTGCCGAGAAGACAGAGAATTTCTGATTGTTGGGTTTTTCCACAGAACTAATTAAAAAATTGGATATTGCCTGGCATGACAGTCTTTGAGCTGTGGCCTCAGTTGGTTATGGCAGGATGAGAGGGCGTGCATGCCTGGCCTGCCAGATGGGATTTGTATTATCAAGAAAATTCTGGTTTTGACAGGGCTACGGTAGTGTACCGCTGCTCGCCTTCCTCAGCATTGTACGGGCTGCTCTGTTCTTCAAACCCTGGCTCATCTCCTGTGCTTCTGATGTAGAACACACATCAGACACGGCAAGAATTTCCTAGATCCTGAGGTGGATTTCCCCTGAAAGTGATTTTGCTTGCTGCCTTTATCATCAATAAATCTTGGCAGCCAGACAGCACAATCCGCTGCCATTCATATCCTGCTTTGTGTGAAAGTTACCCTTAACCTGACGGGAGCCATTTGATCCTTTTCAAACTGCAGGCTGGCTTTGGTCAGATCCTGCTTTTCAAATACTGTGCTGCAGCTTCAAACAATTGTTTTGCCCTTGTCATCACCGTCATCATCCATTGTTCTTTTTTCCCTAATTGTACTTAATCTCCTGGATCTAAATCCAGTCTTGCATGTAAATAAAAGCAGAAAAATTCTCTTCACTTGGTTGTGTATGATAATGTTTAATAAAAACAAAAGTCGTGTGGTAGATAAATATTTARGAATGATACAGGTGCACATTTAATTTGAGAATCAGGTATGGAAAAAGGCTACAGTACCTCCCTGCCTGTAGCATTCTGTAGCAGCAGACCTTTACTCAAAAATTATCTGTATCCCAGAGAACAAACAAACCAATTTGGAAAAAAAATATTGCTTTGTTTTGTGGTGTACATGTGGATATTACTAATAACAAGATGATGCCAATGAGTAGGGCTGGTTTTATTGGGTTCTGTGCTCTAACCCTGGTGCATTTTTTTAGGTTAGAGAGARTGCTCTCATTTCCCCTTTTAGTGTCCATCCCTCAGAGGCATGAAACACCCTTATATATTCAGTGTGAAATAAAAAGATCCTGGAGTCAGAGCCCCATACTCTGGGGACCTGAGTGGGTCTGTTGTGTCACCCAGTTTATTTCTTCTCTCCATCCACAGATCCATGAGAATCCCCCAGTTCACATCCAGTAAGGGCAAAATGTGCTCCCATGTAGGTACCCCTGAAGCCAAGTGAAGTGTCAGATAGCAAGGCCCCCCCGAGGGATGGTCAGATATGGCACAGGTRTGATCTGTGGTACCCAGGCTAGTCTGGAACGAGAGTCAGAAGCTCCCCACAAGACCTCACTRGTGGCCATCCAGTGGCCCAGTAACTGCAGCTGCCACCAGATAATCTGTAAGGTAAGACTGTAATACATTCAGGAGTGTTCTGCTTTAAATCTAGGCGAACTATGTGAACTCAAGTCATCTAAAATCAAATCTTTCATTCTAGGTTTCAGAATTTTCCGACTTGTTTTGCTTTACCACTCTGTGTTCTCTCTGTCAACAACAAAGCAGTTCAGTTACTGCAACTTCRTAATTCACAGCCTTGATTTGCTTCTAATACAGGATTTGGAGGTAGAGATGTAAAAATATATTTTGAAATTAAGAACTAAAGCCTCAGTTTGAATTAAACTGTGTCAGTYCAGATTGAAGTAGTTGAGGATTGGCTCCATAGGCCAGTTTGTTCTTGAGTTCAGTTAGTTGGCAGGAGACATTTAAAATGCCAAATCCATATCCAGTAGGAAAGAAAGCTAAGAAAAAAAATGTTTTAAAACATTTCTCAGTGAAAAATCATCAGGTTTTACATAACATTGTATTTTTTCTTCCAAATTCTTCAATTCATTCATTCTTTTTAGGCTGAAAGTGCCAGAGCCTGAAAAACACTTTAGGTATTATATAGGAATTGCTTGAATGTTTTAGCAGAAACTTTTCAAGCAGCTTGAGCWGCAACACTGAGACAATAAAGCTTGCTTGGAATTTTAGATCATTAATCAGAGTTCTTTATACAGAAATGTGGCTTGAATTGGCACAGTCCCACACATTGATGGAAAAGAACTGCAGAATGAAGAAGTCCTTTTATTTAAAAGCAAAAAATAACACTGCAGAAGCATGACTAGCAATATTATACTAAAAATAGTTGCTTTCTTTGGCTTTTTATCTGATTAATTGGTTATGTAAGAGGAGTATTTATAGCATAGGAGCAGCTCAACCTGCTGCATGCTCAGAAAGCATAGCATGACAYGCAAAATTTGGGAAGAATAGCTGAAAAAAAAGGCTTGTCTTTCCTTTTGTTTTAATAGTATGTTATGATATATGATATATAATTTGATTTGATGATTTAATATGACTTAGCACTGGGGCCAAGAGACAAACAAAATGAGGATTGATTTAGCCCCTTTGGGTGGTTCTTGGGGTGGCAGATTTTCTATGAATGAATGAATGAATTTCCTACAAGCAGAACTGATAGGTAGGTTTAAGTTTGATTGGTGGATTGTAGTAAATGGAACATAGCAATGTTAATGTCTCATAATAATGACAGTTTCACTCCTTCACAATTTCAAGTGACTTTACCTTGCTATGTTTAGTATTTTTCTTGAAGAACAAGTKAAGGTGCCATATGCCAAATATGTTTCATGTCATGGCATCTCCACCAACTCTCAATGATACATTACATCTGTCTTGAGGATTTGACTCCAGTTTTGTCATTTTATGTAAGACTGCCAAGGTTTTCTCGAAGCAACTGAAGCCACTGACTTACCAATCTGTTCCTGATGCATTAGCAGTAGAGCCTAAGAAATATGAGAAATGTATTCTTTTTCCTCTTTCTAAAGTTTTCAACCCTTGTCATTTCCTTCATTAAGAATAGGYCCATGAAAATGAACTTTTTTGCTCTGCATTTTGTCTGTTTCTGTTACAACTCTTTTATTCTATGCATACTACAACAAAACTTTTCTGAGTTAATAGAATATGTGAGATAAGTAAGAGGTGAGAAATTAACAGCCAAATAACAAGTAAATCTTGGCTGCAGCCAAAGTAAAGGAGGAGAGAAGGCAGCACGGAAGGAGGGAATAAGGACTCCCAGAGTGAGAACACATAGAAGTGCTGTCTGCAGTGTGCTGTTTTTCYTTCTCTTTTCAAAACAGACTCATGCAATCTTCATAGTTATTACTGCCCTTTCTGATTATGCCCTGCCATTAGCCCTGCTCCTTACTCTAGAAGACTGCATTCCATGTAAACACTCAACTTTTATTTTCTTGAAGGCCAGCTAAGAGAACAAGCGGTCCACAAGGGAGTGAAATACCAATCCTTCCCCTTAAAAGTTAATCTAAAAGTGTAAAACTGGTTTTTTTCCAGTGCAGCTACATCAGTGCCCTAGTTTGGATCAGGAGTTGCATCTGAGGTCAGTCTTGGTCATCCTCACTTACCAAATTTTGGTTCAGCTTGCTGAGCAATCAGAGTATGCAAACTAGGTTATTTTCAGGGAAAAGTAGCCCAAAAATGTTTTCCAGAAGCACACCTAATCCACTAATGGGCACTCTGAGGAGCAGACTGAGTGCTAGTCTGCAGTAAGACACACAGAAATTCAAGTAGGGGGCCTCAGCACAAGCTGTTTCAGTCTACTGCTCCACTTTGTCCCCACTAGTCAGTGAAATCCTCTTCTTYATAGAGGTTCTCATTCACTGACTGTAACCTTGGCTCTGTAACCAGTCTGTCTCTCCCCCAGTTCTGCCTGCACTGGGATCTTCCCTTCACTGTTAAAAATCACCAAAGCATAAGGAAGTGAGTGAACTGACATAGCTTCATACCAGCTGAAGATCTCAACTCTGCTGCTTTCATCTGCCAGCTCTGTCTCTCATGCTCAAAAGATAAATAGAAAGAAAAGCTGATGGAAGAAGTAGGACCTGTTGGGACATACACAGCAGCATTTTTGTGACAGATCTATCCAGTTTTACTTCAAATCTACTTCAAGCAGCATTGCACCTTTGGACTGGTTTTTAAATGGTAATGTTTATTCCTTATTAATAACAAGACTGTCTCATAGTAGACGGTTTTGGACCAAATCTGTCCAGTGCTCACATGTTTGAATAGTCACAAAAGAATTTTAACAGTTGCCTATAAATTTAATTGCTTCATAGCAATTATTATACAGAAYAGTATATGTTTTTTATTACCCTCAGGTCCCTTTTTAATAGGAGTGCTGTGCTTTGTACAAGTCAATTATTTTTGATAGCTACAGTAATTAATGTTTAATTATATTTTATTAGTCTCATTTTGTTCAACTATCTTGGAACCAATCCAGGCATTTCTAAATGCTATACTTTGTGTGTGCATGTGTGCACACATCTGCATACTCTTCTTATGTTGATAAATGCAACCTCTGAGTGCATTATTCTCACAGAGGAGGAAATATGAGACTCATCTCAGAAGACTAAAAAAACACATGTGCTGTCCTCTTTCCCATGGCTATCAATGATATCCCTCATGCTCATCTCACAACTGCAAGACAATCTCCCAATTTTCTCCTGCACAGATACRTTTGTGATGTCTCCTGATAGATGTTTCTCATGAGTTTAGAACTGTATTTTCAATGGCTTTCACTGTGCACATGGATGAGTGACTTTTTTCCTCTTCACTTRTTTTCACTTTTTTCTTCTTTGTTGGCTTTCTGCCTTTTTCCTCTTTTATTTCTCTTTTTCCTAGGAATGACTTTTGCTACTATTTTTGAATCTTCTTTATGCCTTTTTTTTCTGTAATGTTTTTCCTTTTCCTTTACTGTCTTTCTTCCCCACTTTAAAGGGAGTAAAAAACTTCTGTCTTYCTCTAAAATCTTTTTCCCAAGTCTCATGTTACACCAGGTGTATAGCCTATCTCAGGAGTAAAACAGCTCTATAATTTTATATTTTGTTTCACTTTTTCTGTTTGGGCTGGTGATTCTATTCTTTCCTCCTCTTTCTGCTCAGTTTTGTCACTATGTCATCTCTCCCCTCCGTATTCAATAATCAAATTGTGTTTACTTTGTTCTTTCAAAAATAAACTTTTTAATTTTGGCTTTTCATGGCATACTTTTTAATTTTGGCTTTTCATTGAATCTTTGTGCACATCATATGTTTGTCAGTTTTCCTGTGAAATGACAATAGCATAAAAATACTGATAATAATTTACTGGAATTTTTTCTTCTTGAAAGAATATACCACCATTTGAATTGCAGTGACCAAGCATTTTTTCCCAGCAAGTTTAGGAGCTTGTGACCTTAAGAATCCACAGAAAATCTGTTGGCTACACACACATTACTATCTGCTGTCTTTCTTGTTTGGCTTTTCTGGGTTCTGTGTTTGACCTTTCTCCATCAGTGCAGCGGCTGTGACTAGTTTTGTTCTGAGTACTATTTAAGTTATGGGAGTATCCAAAGGCCTTAATCAATCCTGGAGCTTCATAACCCGATTGTCTTACATTCCTAGAAAGCAAGATTCATTCAGCTTAAATGGAGGATCTACTGCTTAAATGGCTGCAATGAGAGTTTTGCTGTGTGCAGTTTTCAAAGCCAACCTTTCTAGCGTATTTGCCTAGAACACAGTGCAGCAAAAGGCAGCTGCTCATGACTTCTTGAGGCTGTCATTCCASTGACAGGTGTTTTCTGTTCCCTTCAGTGATGACTGAGTTCAGCATAGTGAATTTTGCACATAAATCAGGGATCAGAGTCACCAATGAAGTGTGGGAAGGGGCCTGAGTTGTCTCACTCATTAATTCCTTTTTATTGTGGTAAACTAGTGTTGACATGTCATGTTTTGGGGACAGATATTTTGCATGTTGAAGGAGAGCCAGTGTTTCAAAGCTGCCTTTGCCTGCTGCTCATTCCTGCTTCCTTCCACTTTGCTGTGAGTACTTGCAATGCAGTTTGGCATTCAATATAATCCTTCTCACACTGGTTTAATAATGCTCACTGGGTATGAGTTATGAAGAACACACTGGGAATAATAGGAATGGTTGGGTACTGGCTACATGTTAAAGAACATTGTAGAACTGCTGAAAGAAAYGCTTCTTTACACAGTATATTAGAGCAATGGAAACTGAGGAAAATTATCTCTTCTGAAAGACAAGGAAAAGCTAAATCAAAAATATTCCCCACAGTATGAAAAGCATTGACAAAAGCCACAAAAAGGAAGGGTTCTCAAAAAGAGATAATACCTCAGAAAGACATCCAGGAGAAAGAATGTGTGGGCTACATGACTCAGTGAATGCTCCTAGAGGTGGACAGAGAGGGGTCCTGCTGTCCTACAGATACTGTGACAGAATTATGGTACGGGTTTACTTTGAGACTTCTTAAAGATTTTGAGTTGGAGTGGTCCTTGCCTCCCTCCAGGCAGAATGTTTTTGCTAATACTCATTATCAGATCAGACCAGATGTCTTCTCAATAAAAATTCAGRTTTTTCCCCAATAAATCAGAGTGGGGCCTTGAGTGAGTACCTAACTATTCACCTACTCGAAAAAATTACAGTTTTTTTCCCCTCTCYCCTAAGGAACCCATCCAAAGCCACTTAATTGAACCCAGTGTGTTCCTATTAAAAGYTTGAGCAAACCAGCATTTTCCATTGCTTATCATGAGAAGTTTACCAGCYGGCTCTAATTGTCAAATCCAAGTGCCAAATGCCAATAAGCATTTGTAGAGGGACTAAAAGCAAGCATTGCCCATTCATCCTTAACCCTTTGCCTGAACAAAGACTGCAGAAGGCACAAACAGCTTTGGCAAAGGCGCTGCTTGTCCTTTCTACCAAAAACAACCCCAATGGCAGCCTGCTCAGAGATACCCAGCACCTCATAAGGATGTGCAGGGAGGTCCTTGAGGGAGCTCTCGTGTCACACAACACTGTTCAGGAATTACTCAGCTGACTGAAAGGGCCCTGTTCCTCAGTACGCTGCAGTGATGCTCACAGGCATGACATTAAACAAACTCTTACACAYATCTAATTAAATGGGGCCTGAGCACTGTGTCCCTCGGTGTTTAAAGCTGTGTGGGTTCTTGTGGCTGGCTCACACCAAGCCAGAGATGGCTGGTTTGTAATGAGATTACAAGATCTGATAATAGCTCTCCAGTTATTATCTCTGTGCCAAGACATTTGTAGCTGTAAAAGGTATTATGAATAGGAGACTGGAGGGTGCACTCCTAAGCCTCTGATAGTAGATGGGAAACAACTTTGCAAGTKGAGCAGATTTACTACTTCCCCCAAAGAAATCCCTGTCTTCCAGAGCTGAGAAAGACAAATTGCTGGAGAATGCCCAGATGTGATTGTGTGCAGCCACTTTTGCTCCTGTCAGCTCCAGTCCCAGGCATCTGCTTGCGGGCTTGGACCCAAGCAGCATCAATCAGATGAGCTGAAACAGCGCAAGAAGAAACACCCATTCCAAAAAAATTYGTGGGAAGTTTTTGTTGGGTGTTTCCCAGCAGAGGACTTTAAAAAAAAGACTGAAAACTTTGTAATTTCCAGTGTGGTTGGTACTAACCTAAGTATGCAAAGGCAAATTCAAAGAGATCATTAATTCAAAGAGGTAGCACTTAAAAACAGTGAAAATACCAAGCACTGTGCAAACTATTTCTTTATCTTAGTAATAAATGTAGAYTGTAAAATATTAACAAAGATAATGACTAGCAGATTAGAATTTATTATGCAAGACTTCTTCACTATAACCAAGAGGGATTCATTAGAAATAGATTACAATGTACAGCAATAATAACAGACAATTATTGAACATAATAAATCTATGTAAAGAGAGGGATGAGTTAATGTCTGTCTTTTCTATTAGACAAAGAAAAAACTAATCTGATCATGTAAACTCAAGTCATTCAGTTCTGACTGTCCTCAGATTTTCCAGTGAGAATGAACAGGTCTATGTGTGACAGAAGAGAGGCATGAATAGGCAGAAATGGACTCAAGGAGATGTTGTAGAAAGAGACATAAGCTCAAAATGCCCCACTCATTTTTAGGGCTTTTTTCCCATAGTTAAGTGTAGCCTTATGTAACAACCACAAATAAATAGATCAGGTAAGGATAAGTGACGCTAGTAAATAGTTCATTAATATTTCTATCACAACCAATATATGCTATTTGTTAGTATTCTACATTTTTCTTTCTTACTCAGTTCAGTTAGATTGTAAGAAAGGAGAATGTGTGGGRTTCTTAACATGGCTTTAATTAATATTCAGAGTGCATTGTGGTATTATATTTCTTATATTCAAATTTTGATGTTATTTTAGGCATGTTATTAAGAAATTTATTCCAGTGGGAACTTGTTTTATAGTGATTCAAATTGTCAAATATTGTTATCTGTGGCAAACTTTCTACAATTCCACCTGCAGGAAACATCTGCTTTGCGAATTTTCCAAATAGTAAACAGCTTTTTTCTAGGTTCTGCTGTCTTTACTCTGGTTTTCCTCCAGCCTTTCAGTCCTTTGCCAAGCTCAACACAAGAAAGCTAATGTCAGAATGATCCAGTGATCATGTTAGGCCATTTTTCTTAATCTGAGCAYACACTCTTTTCTGATGCTGCCAGCTGACTGTACTGGGACCCAGCATGTTGGACTTGGACTTACTCATGAAGTTTCATGGATTTTACAATCAGTTGAACTTTGCATCCAGCTCCTGGGTTACAAACAGGTGGACACTTGTCAGTGTCTTCTGCTGCAAAGAACAGAACCTGTTCCACTGGCTGGTGACAAATAGCACTGTTCTTGTTATTGCTGTTATTACTGACAATAATTACTGTAATAACTCTCATCAAGAGTTACTTATYTAGACAAATGTGTTTCCTTCTCCTTTTTCACTAAATATGTACTTAGATGGTGTTTTTTTAAAAAAGTTAAATGCTTTCATTTTAAAGTCCAAAGCACCTGGCAGATACTCACTGTTCTTCAGTATGATTGACTTCAAGTAGGATGGAATGCTCATAAATTTAAGATTAAAAAAATCATGACTTTGAAAACAAGGCTTTTGATGCTATCCTGTGAATTTTAGCCCTAAATCTAAATTTCTGATCTCTGTTGAAAACTACAAGTAAAAGCTGATACGGCTAATAAATCACTCTCTGATTTGAACTGAGCTCCATTAGAAATAGAAATTTGTTGCTTATAAAGTACACCTTTTGGCTCTCATTAAATCCTTGTAGAAGTGATACGCTGCGCTTGAAAATCATAGACTGGAAAATAAATACATTCAAGTTGCATTGCTGGGCCAGTACTCTGTATCCCAGTGGTAAACTTAGCCTATTAATGGCTAATGCTTTAAAGAAACACAAAAGCCCTAAGGCTACACTTGTATTGCATTGTAGCTGCATAGTAGCTGTGAATATTAAAGCCTTTGAACTTGTGAAGTAGCACATTGTCCTTGATTATCTGTAACTGAATCTAGACCAACTTTTGACACAGTTTGGCTAATTGCTCCTGCCTGAAAATGCCTGGTATCTTTTATAAAATAGCTTTATTCTCCACTTAATTGCCCAAATAAAAGAGACATGCTCAACAGGTCACGCAGCAATGTTCGGCATTAGATCCTGGGGATTTTGCATAGATGTCCATGTCATCTGCTCCTTTGAGGTGACTTCAGGAAGCCCCACAGAAGTCCCTCTCCCCCCCTGCTCTCACATCTCTTTCCCCACCTTTGCAGTGAGCAAAGATCCTTGGTATTGGACCTTTCTGACTTTCTTCTCTCTGTCCTTCCCTTGCCTTCTCCTACCCTTCCAATGCAGTCATCATCCAAGGCCCCTTGAGACAGGGAAGAAGATCTCTCACTGAGATTAGAGGAAAGTATTTGCAGCTATGAGATCATAAGAACAYCCTTCTCTTCCTTCCTGTCCTTGTCCCTCCCCTGCTAACAGAGCACAGGGYTCTGGGGGTTTTGCCAGAGTATTGGCTGTCCTGAGCAGCAGCTCCATGCAAGGAGAGAAGACAAAATCCTCTCCTGGCCTTTCTTTTTTTCCTGAGACAGACAGACACAGTAGAGGAGTGTCTTTTCTTTCCATTCTGATGGTCCACATGAAGCACACAGTGCCAGCAGATACCATATCACTCTTGACTGGCTCAGTGGTGCCAAGAGCATCCATCAGTACTCCTGGCTCAGATCTGGTCTTGAAGGACCAAATGTTTTAGCCTTGCAGTTAGCTGACACCTGTATTATGCAGCATTCAGAGGGCCAACACACAGAACTTGGTACAAGTATGTTCCAACACTTTATCCCTGTTTCTGTACTTTCTGCATGGCATAATCACATTGAAATCCTAACAAGCAGGAGGGTATGGGATGAGGCAGCCTCTCATTTCCAGAGCTTTCTCACTGGGACATGCTTGCCCCCTTGAGTGTCATGAGTGGCTGCATCTTGTTCCTGTGAATTAACACTGCAACAACATGGAAAATTTGAGCTGTGTCACTGTGAAAAGAAACAGTTCTAGTGACGTGAAGTGAGTCACCTTGGAGTGGCTGGCAGCACACTGAAGGGCACAGTATGCTTCTTGGGACAGTAGTTGCTCAAGGATTTCTTTTCCCAATCTCTTATATGAGTAAGGAGCTAAAATAGAGTGTTCTGTGCATTTTTCAAACTCCAGGAACGGTATCAGTCAATCTGACCTTTACCAATTTTGAAGACAAGCAAGCACAGTTGGGAAGAGTTGCTCTCCCAATGTGTTCTGTTAGGGCAGACAGCAGACACGGGGTCCTTGGAAACCTCAGACCTCTTGTTCTGAGTGTGGAAGCTGTTGGGCTTGACTTAGATCTTCCTCTGCCTGGTTTTGGTCCTGTTGCTGATTTCTCTATTTACACGTGGTTTACGGGACTAAATTGTTGGTGGTGTTGCACTGTGCRCTCAAACCACAGCAATACTTTTCTTTTAATTTTGGTACTGCTTGCTTTCTATTTATCTCAGGGTGTACAAATCTGCAGTGTAATTTGTTTACAGTTAAGGCTACACTTACTCAGTTTGAGAGCTGAGAAACTGAAGTTGCAGATTGCTGTCAGAAGACATGGACSACTATTTAAAATATTCTTTTTACGAAGTCATTTTATTTTACACATTCAGTGTTAACGTGGGGAGTGATTACAGAAGGAAAATATGAGGGAATACAGTATAAATTCAACTTGAAAAGGTTGCCTTTCACTAGTTGCAAACAGAGTTAAATCATTTCACCACCTTGTTCTAGGTTCTTTTCAAAGATTTTGTTGTTTAGATTATGCCATTTTATTCAGACATGTACAACAGCAGCTTGTTGAAGATTCATGTGGCTATGATGTCTGCAGTCTCAAGATGAAGAACTGGACAGTGAAAATGATGCACACATTTAAGTTAATTTAAATATATTAATTAGTTTTAAAAGAGCAAATGATAAATATTCATAATGATAAAATATAACTAGAATCCCCAAAGGAYTGAACTTATATCCTGGATGAGTGACTTGCAAATTTGCCTTTAAAGCAGTGGGTAGGGAGAGGACACAAAGCTATTTTTTAGTTGTAAGTTAAGARGAAGCAAGGTAAGCCAGCAAATCTAGATAACAGTACATGGTTCTGCTCTTTTCCTGATTTGTTTGAACTGCTTAGGGAACAGAGTGAAACCTATTTCACAACTCAGAAAATGTGAATAAATGGGTTTTGAGAGCTGTAAAATTAAATATCAATGATTCCTTCTCACATTCAAGCAGTAGCATCAGGCTTGAGAATAAACATAATTATAAGAATTAATAAAATTAGTTAGAGGACACACATTTGTACTGAAGATTTTCACTGAGCAGAACTATTCTCAGCTGGTATAATCAGTATGGTTCCATTGACGTCAAAGGCTCTGCAGCAATCTGCACTGGCTGGGGAAGCAGTCTTACATGGCTAAGAGTGTTTTTACCCAGGCCAGACCTGCTGCTTTAAGGATTTTAGAAAAAAAMAGAAGAATGCCACATGATCTTGTGACAATTGCTCGTTGCTGTYGGAAAAAATATTGTACTCAGTGTGCATTGGCATAGGCTGCTGGAWCAGAAAGACACCTTCATTTGTGAGAATTATATCTGAGCACTTTGGACATTATTCAGTTTTACTGGCCTGTATTTACTTTAACTGGCTTTATTTATTTTCTTTCCGTACAAGAATTTAGTGCATACACATAATACTTTCTCTCTTCTTTATGATTGGATTTGCTTTATCAACTTATCTCTCTTAAATTTGTTTTGGTTATAACCRAGCTGTTACTTTTTACATATAAACACTGACATGTAGGAATTGCCATTCTGGGCAAGACCAGCTATCCCTCCTGTCCAGCRTCCTGCTTCTGGGCTCAAGGCAAGGCACTGAGGTCAAAATAACCTGCTGAGGGGCAGCACTGCTTCCGCAGTCTTGAGGTTTCTAGGTGCTTTATACGCTGGAATGTAAGGCTTTATACTTCTCATTAAGAAAACTGTGTTTGCCAACTAAGGTAACAGAATGTGTTCTCATTACCTGTATAAAGATCCTGTCCCTTTTTAATCCTGCTATGCTCCAGGCTTTTCTCATTACTTTGTGACAGTGAATGCCACAGTTTAATTATGTTTCACCTAAAAAAAATTAAATCTGTCTTCAGTGTCATCAACTCTTCTCTTATGTTGGTATTGCAAGAAAAGTCAAATGGCAGCATCCAATTGACTTCTGCAGAAATAATCTGTGACCCATTCTTCTGTCAGCTAAGCCATTCAAGTCTTTTCCACCTGTGTTCATCTGGAAGTCCACCCATGCCTTTTATCATTTTTACCAGTTATGTCAACTCCTCTTTTCCCTGTGTCCTCATTTTGTCTCTGTCCTAACTGTAGGACTTCCCAGTCCTGATCCCCCAGTGATCGGAGAGATTTCTGGAGCATATTGATGCCTCCTTTCTGCCTRCATACCTACTTTTCTACTAGAACTCAAAATACTGGGTGGTGCTTAAAAAATAAGCAAAGGGTGTTACAGTGCTGGGCATTCTTCCCCAGTTAAGACACAGCTGTTGGGACCTCAGAGCTGAGAAGTTCTCACCCACCCCAGAACTAAACATCACATTTCAAGGCAGGTTATTAATTTCAAGCAAACCAACGTCATCTCTTCTGACGGGGGGGATGGAAGGTATGGGAGATAAAGGTCTCACTAGACGTGACCTTTTACCTGTACCTTATGAAATGTGTCCTCCTACCTGAAATGGAGCAAAACTGATTGTAGATTTGTGCTGTCATCTTGTTGTCTTTACAGCACGGTGACTTTGTGTAGGGTCTATTTACCAGAGTACAGAATACTCAACAGTGCAGAGATTAGAGTGAGTTAGCTAATCATACAGCACATTCCATGTGACGCATATGACCCAGATGTGAAACAAAAAATATTGCCATTATGATGAGATCAGTTTTAAAGTAGAACAGAAGATGGAAATTTAAAAATCTGTAAGATTGTCTAGGCAACATAAAAACCATAAAACGGCTTGCAGCAATTGGTGGAAAAAAMCACAGATCACTATGCAAAATAAAAGACAAGTGTGTGGCAGAATTATAGCCCCTTAGCCCRTATGGTATTTATGCATATTGTTTTTATTTGTAGGCATGCAAAMGAGAATAAATGTAAATATTTCCTTCTTTTTGATAAAAGAAGAAAAAAGAATGCTTTAGTATTGCCTTAAATTTATAAACAACTTTTCRTCATGAAGGATCCCTGACTGACAGGGGTACTGAAATGCAATATTCAAAATGCATCCTTCAAAATGCTACACTTCATATTTCTGGTAGCATTGTTCATTTATTTGAAACAAGAGCTTCTTAAAGCTCTGCCTGTCTTTTCTATGTTTAATATAAGTTTAACAATTTTGGRGCTCAACAGATAAAAATACCCAGTTGAAGCAGATTGCTCTTCTAGTCTCAGTAACTAAACTGAGGCCCAGAAAAAATGTCTTTGCCTAAGCTAATGGCATCTATTGGTRTGTCTTGGTCTAAAGACCTTCCTCTTTTGCAGAGGACAGGATGGTTGCATAACAGAGTTTTTGCTATATTTGCAGCAGAGCTGTTTAAAATTATGACTCCTTTATGCACCTTCTCTGAGAGTGTCCCCTGCCATTTCTAGCATGTAGTCCTCTTCCCCTGAAGGTAATTCTAACCACAGTACTGAACAGGAGAGTATTCTTGAGTGCCAGATTGGATGCTAGAGAAGGACCTTCACACCCACACCTGCAACAGAGTTGTTGTTGGTGAAGATATTTATGAGGATTATGGCTAATGTCACTTGACAGSTGCAAAAGACTCTTCCTTGAGCAGTCACAATGGCTGCTGGATCATTAGGTTTCCATTAGGGATTTATGTCTTTTTGCACAAGAAATAGTCCTGTGCTGATTTTTGAACAAGTACAGTTTTTCAGTTCATTTTGTCACTCTGCCGTGTGCCCTGAAATCTAGTGATATTAAGCAGTGTTTCAGCAAAAACTGTTTTGAGAGCACCTCTCTTCTTTTCTGTTTTCTCTTTATTTCCAATACTGTCAGCTCTCTCCTCTAAATTGCCAACCTGTGCTTATGAGCATCTCAAGTTTTGTTTTAAGCAGTATTAATACAGACAGGCTGTCAGCAGCCTCATTGTGTAAATACTCCATTGGTTCCCTGAGGGAGCCATCTTGCTTTGAGCTGCTTAGCASTTGGTCTGCGAGTTGGTGGCTGTAAGGAGGCTGGTGTCCCTGAGGAGCAAGGTTAAACAAAACCCCACAGCTTGTCTCGTCTTCGTTTTTCCCCTCCTGCCTTAATGAATGCAGAGTGCTTTTGCTGATGGCTGCTAAGTGGATCCCTTATATAAAAAAGCAGCAGTTTCTATCATGGATGGCCATGAGGCTGAGTTTGACTGGGAGAAGGAGTACCACAGAAAGAGTTGTTCTGAATAGTGGCCCTTAGTTTGCATGTCAGAAGTGTRCAGCATCATCAGGCTTCAGTCATGTTGTGCCTTCTCAGCATCTCCCCCAGCTTAGCGGCGAAGCAGAAGCAGCTGTCAAGATTGCCAGGAAAATACACTGAAAAGGCAAACTGAAGAGATAAACACATGCAGACCGTGCTGCTGGGCTGGAGCAGCACACCCACAGCAGGCACGAGCAGCCTAGCTCTGCATTTCATGTCACACTGTTGTGCAAGCTCTCCATTGCCTGCAGCAAATGAATTCTCAAAGCCGTAATAGTGGAGCAAGTGACAGGATGAATTAAAGAGCTGCAACAGCAAGGCAGTAGTGGAAGCACAGAAATGCTTATAGGATATCAGAAGGGACATCCACTAAGGCTGCAGCCAGTATTTGAGGACAAAAAAGATGGTTAGGACCTCTCTACAGCATTATGGTCATAAAGTGGCATCCATGTGGGGTTACATGGGAAGCCCTAGTGAGCCATCAGTCTCCTGGAATAGTTCAGGTGAATCTTTCCATTTGGGTGCTGTCAAAAAGAAATCAAGTACTAACTGTGAGATCATCACATGTGATGTGATCCTTGGRAACTACATCAGTGACCACCAGTAGGACAGAGTCTGTGGGAGAAATGCTGGAATATTCCTTAGGTGCTTCAGAAGGAGCAGGGTTGATTAAAACTATTTGATTTCCACTACCAAGTAACAAATTTTGTCAGAGGGTTTTGTATCCATGTCTAATTAAAAAAAGATGCATTCTATCCCACTTCAAAAAATAATGTAAGTGCATACATAAATATTTGTGTATGTATATGTATCTAAATATATGTCTCTCATATGTGCATGAATAGATATATGGAATCATAAAATGGTTTGGATTAGAAGGGACCATTAAAAATCATCTAGTCCCRCCTTCCCTTGCAGTGGACAGAGATACCTTTCACTAGACTGGGTTCTTTAAACCCCTAACCAGCCTGGCCTTGAACACTTCCAGTGATGGAGTATCTGCAGCCTGTCTGAGCAACCTGTTCCTGTATCTCACCRTCCTCACAGGAAAAACATTTCTTCCTTGTGYCCAATCAAAACCTACCATCTTTCAGTTGAGAACCATTACTCCTTGTCCTGTCACTACAGGACCTGATAAAAAGTCTTTCTCCATCATTCATAAAGTCTCCTTTATATATTGAAAGATAGGGCCTTCCTGAGCCTCTTTTCCTGGCTGAGCAGCCTCAATCTTTTCAGCCTGTCTTCATATGAGAGGTCCTCCAGCCCTCTGAGCATCTYCATGGTCCTCTGGACTCCCACAGCTCCATCTCCTTCCTATGCTGGGGACCCCAGAGCTGGATGCAGTGCTCCAGCTGGGGTTTCCCCAGAGTGCAGTGGCCCTGCTGGACACATGGCTTTTGATGAAGGCCAGGATACACAGGTGGCTTTCTGTGCTGCAAGTGCACATTGYYGGCTCATATCTAATTTTTTGTCTTCACTACCCCCAAGTCTTTCTCCTTGGGGCTGTTCTCAATCCATTCTCAATCCATATGTGTTTGTGTATTCATAAGATATCTCAGGAAAAGCAAGAAAATGTGTTACAGTCTCTTATTTTGACCCTTTCCTATAATCCATTGATTAATTGTYTGTTGGAAGGAAAATCAGAAACTGGAATTCTTCACTGGATGAGTGCCATGACCACCAAGMCACACAGTTATTTTCTTGTCATTAAATACAAGCTTTGTTGTACTGCATGTCTTGTAATGAGAACTTTGCACCTACTTTTACACCAGACATTGTGTGATAACAGGAAATTTCCATCACCTAAGAAAACATATTGAATATTTTTGAGTATATCGTTAATATTAATATTTCTGTGTCAGTCTGTTCAGACTATGTTTTGATGTTCTGTTCAGTCCCAATAACAAGTGCTCCCCTTCTACCATACCCATAACATCAGTTCACAGAGCTGAATTTCAGGTTTGGCAATAGTTAGGTAGGTGATTTTTCTGAAATTTCTAAAATAAAGGGGGAAAAAAAGCAGAAGAAAACAAAGTCCAGCATTCAGAGAGCTGCATTATAAGTGTCTCACTGCAAGACACTTTTTCTGGGGGAGGTCAAGCATCACTGACTGTGCTGGGATCTACTCAGAGCTGAGCACATAAATATCAAATCCATGGAGGCTTATGTTGAGATGGCATCAACCTCCAGGAAGGCAYGCTTTTCCTTTATACAAGAGAATCCTGTGCATGTGGCAGCCTGTGAGTATGATCTCAAGCATTTTTAAATATGCATAAGAACTTAAAATGGTTTTTTTTTGATTGTCAGAGGAACCAGTGTTAACTCCTGCTGGTGATAAGCAGACCTCTCTGGAGTGTCTCAATCCCTTCCCTCCTCCCACTYCTATACAATTTATAATGCTCCCAGGCTACTTTTAGCCAGTTGCTGGAGTGAATTGGAGGAAATCAATTCAGGAAATAACCATTTACTGATTTGTTTTGCTTAAAACTCAGAAGGTTCAGTTCCACTATCATCAGTCAGCAGCAGTAGGAAAAAAGAAAAGGGCAAACAGGACCTTGAGTATGTTATATGTGCTTTCTTTCAGTTCTCTAACAAAAGAAAAGTACATTAAAAATTTATAAGAATTAGCTGAAAGTGAAAACACAAGGGGTGGTTTTTTTCATTAAAATCAAAAACTAGAGGACTTGTTTCTAATGGAACAAAGCATTCTACTCAAACCCAAAGGTAAAATGCTGCTACAGAACACACCTGTGCTGAAAGCAAAGCCTCTGTCAAATTAGACTGATAACATGGGATGAGGAAGAGATGGCAGAGGTACCTCTACCTAGAAGCATTTGAAGGACAGTGTGACTGCAAGCCTGCAGGATACTTCAGAGAAAACTGAGAAGGATTTTCCACCCTTTGCTTTGACACCGTTCTACTTTCTCCTTGCAAACTGGTGCCTGGCATGGAGAATGGAGCCCAGGCATTCTSTGTCCCGAATTAATTCCCTCTAAAGCAAGGGAGTTATTTACTAGCTCCTTTTCTTATCCAGTGTAAAAATAGTGGAGCAGCTTTAACAGGAAGAAATTGCATATGTCCCATCTTCACATTGCTGAGTGGGAGTTCGGCCATGCTGTTATTGGGACCAGGATGGATCTAAATGTAGCACTCTGGTCTTCCCGAGCAGCCTCTAGTGAGCACGCGACACGCACAGCAGGGCCAGGCTCACTCAGTCACTTCTGTGGGAGATATTCCATTTTTGCACCCTACTTAAACATGCAGTGAACCAGAGAGAGAAAGTGTGATGACCCAGGCTCAAATCCCTGCTTGCAGTCARTCAAGTTGCTGAGTATATTTGCTGGTTCTCATCCATACTGTATGCTGAAAGCGAGGCTAATGGTAAACAGATTGCTGTCAATGTAAATGTATACCTGATTTTCTTTTCACCTTAAACAATTTAATAGGTTCCTAAACAGTTCTGTGAAGGCCAGCATTGAAATTTGAAGTTCAGTAAAATATTTCTCCACTAAAARTTTGAATCTCTTGTCTTGAGAATGTGATTCAGGCCTCCTAGGACTTTACAGATAAATTGCTGAATTTTCTTGCAGAAACAGCATGAATAGCCATAAGCCTTTGTGCAGTATGGTCCAAGTGTGATGTTCCTGCCAATAACCTGCAGAAAGCAAGTCCAAGTTTTTATTCTTGGAGAGAAAAATTGTGGTTTYTCTAGGTGATGAAATTTATTATCCCTCCATTTCTATTGCTCTTCACCAACCCCAGATCTAAAAAAAGCAGTAATTCAAAAGTTCTATCCAACACAATAACCTTGACCTGTGGTCTTACAGGCAAGCCACAAAACCCATCAGGAATTTTAACCACTACTCAGGATTTTTCAGTATAATGGGCAAATCATTATCTAAATCTTGTATTGTATTCRCTCCAGTACTAGCAGTAGGGTTTTGCTGTATTCAGTCTGGAATTGGAGTGATAACACTGTGTTTTAGGGTGGTCACACATATTATTTTTAAATTCCCAATAGTCATTAAATTCTATTTTAGAGAGACCTATCTTTCATACCTGTCTTTAAATATTTTATGTAGTTATTTCAAAGTTTTAAGGGTCAACAGTTGAGTGTCAGCCCTCAAAATCATTGACAGGTCACTGTGTATTCATAGCACTTTTAGTTGAAAAATACATCAATGAACATGCTGCAAATGTACCTGGAGACCATTTACCATGACCATGAGAGTCACCAGTGATCACTGGAGCAGAAATTAGAAAGAAATCACACCAGTAGSAAGGCCAACATAGAGAACATATTTAGAAGAGAGTTTGATGCATCTTTTCCCATTTGAAAGTGATGCACTAGTATAGATCCCTCTTCTAATCAAGTAACCATGATATTTTAAAATATTGTGACGTCTGAGATTTGAGTGCAGCTCAGAATCCCTGTGTGATATGGAAGACAGTAAATGAGTCACTTAGACACTGTCATTAAAAGATTTTAGGGGTAGGCTGTATGGGTCATGCAGTTGTTCTCAKGAGTTTTTAGGGTCACTCCTACATATCTACTTGGGAAGAGGTAAAAGTGAAWAGTTGAACTGGAAATCTGATCCTCTAAGTACTGTTCATTCTGCTACTAAATACTGASTTCTCCCCCACCAGTATACTGCTATGAAAAGGCAACTGAAAAGTAAAAATTAAATTGTGCATTTTTTAGTTGAAGACACCACTGATAGAGACAAGTGCTGTGCTATTTCATGCATTCATTTTTGTTTTCATCTTTTCAGAATTATTCCTCAAATAATTTAAAGATGCAAACATTTGGGAGGGCAGAGGTTTTTTTCTTTCTTAATGATAAATTAAGGCCTGTCTCCAGTAGAAACATTGTATTTTTTCTTAGAAATACTGAGACTTCATCTGTGAAAATGTGAAAAAATCTGCTGGATGGAAGCAATAACTAAATGCCTGGAACACAATCTCATTTGCTAAAAATGTAGGTACTTGAGTATTTGTGGTTGTTCCTCTCCAAGAAGTCTTAGGTTGGGGGTCATTCTAGGGGTGCTCTGTCCAGAGCAAGGAGACACTKCCTTCTGCATGTGTCAGCAGGTAGAATGTCAGCAGGGTTGATGCTTTGCTGGCTCCCACCATGCGATCCTCTTTTAGACATGATCACCTCGAGTGTCAGCAAGGTGCTCCAGCCTGTCTCTGCTGAGTTTCCTGACAGCTCTGTGGGGTGGCTTCCAGACAGCTGTGAACCTGTTTGACATCACCGACTTGTATTCAGTTATATTAAGAATCATAGCATCCGAGARTCATGGAATGGTTTGGGTTGGAAGGGTCTTTTTAAAGACCATCTAGTGCCACCCTTCCTGCCATGGGCTGGGACACTTTCCACCAGGCCAGGTTGCCCAAAGCCCCGTCCAACCTCACCTTGTTGTGCATTAAGACTATATATGTGCCTGTGCGCACAGGGTTTTCATTTGAAAATGTGGAAATTGTGAAAATTTATATTAAAATAAATCAATGCAGTCCATACTGGTTTCAGAAATAAGAAAAATAAAGTGTACACCTGAACTCTTCTCAAGCTGTCAGCATCCTTTCGGTGAGCTCACTTGACCAAGGGTCTCCTCTATGTGCTAAAAGTGGCAAAGGATTTTAAATGGTCAGATTGTAAACAAAGAATGCTTTATATGGTAAATGCAAAGTAGAATAAATTTTTAAAAATAATAGGAGAGAAGTACCAGATTGAACAAGCAGTAAATTATTTATTCCCTTTGGACAACTAAACTACTCTGAAAGAGAAAAGCTTTTATAAGAATTGATTGTGTACTAGCACATTATGACTGGAGCAATACCACACCATGCTAGTTCTTCAGGGTTTTTATTTCTGTAATATTTTTATGTAATAGCCAAAACAATAAATAAAGCCCAGAAATTTCTTTGTACTCTTTGTGTGGTGGGATAATGCAGCACCCTTGTCAGGCAAGAAACTACACAGTCTGTCATTTATTCTTATTATTGGCTAATATAGTATCTGATGTGGGGATGTTAGTTCACGAGAAATCTAGACAGGAAATAACATGAAAGGCTGTTAATCCCCATTAAGAAGAATAACAGTGTCATGAGAAATACGAGGACGCTGTTCCATTACGGGTGTTAAATGATGGGGAATGTACCATCCTAAGAAGCTCTCACTAACATCCCTTCTATCTGCAAGTTTCCGTGAAARCGCATTTATGACCCTTTGCACACCATTTGTCATCATGAACATAACCTTTAGAAGGTTTCCCTAGTTAGCTCCTCTCTCCCCCCATTTCTAACACCTGCCCTGGGTCMCAGTGCATCTGGTCCTTAGCACCACAGGCAGATGGAGGACACGGGAGAGCTGTGTTTGCACACATCCAGAGCAAACACCGTCAGGATTACAGCCCCCAGCTACAGGGAGGGGACAGTGGCTGCACGGAGGRGCAAGTTGTGACCTTCTGCTTGGTTATGTCACGGTCTCCGACTGCTCAGGAGGAGCTCCTGCGTTTGAGACCGGGAGTTTAAATATCACGCTTTGATCAGTAATTGCGGTGCYGGCGCTAACCCTAAATCAAAATCTATAAAATGACAGCCATAAACTTTGGAATACAGATTTTACTGCTGACCTCTTGGTGATATCATGGCCAATTAAAATTGTTAAGGTGTGTTCACTGTGCTCCCTAGAACCTGAAGTTCAGTTCTATTTCCAATACATAATTTGCAAATGCTACTGCCCTGAATACTTTAGATGTGTAAGAGACTGAAAATGTCTGTAACCTCAGTATAATTAGGGAAAGTAGTTAAAATAGGACACTGGAATGCATAGCAATATATCACTATRAGCCCCTTTTTTCACAAAGTACTATTTCAAACAATAAATTTTAAAAAGCATTTATAAAAAATGACCTTTAATTTTTTAGAGATCAGTCAAATTTATATTTTCAATCTACCACATTTTAGATTCATTCTGCTATCTTATATATCTAAAAACCTGGTTTCTTGATGGATTTGGATTATTCTATAATACRTATTAATTTCTAAGAGTTTAAAATTGTGGTCTGTTATAAAGTTTTGCCTCATGAGATAGTGCCTGAAGAACATAAACTCTATACTATTAGAACAAAAAATTTATTTATCATATTTTTAACAGGATCATTAGGTTAAATAAAAATTTGAAAATCTTCTGAAAAAAGTATTAATGTTTTTTTGCTGTRGTAAGACAGGGTTGTGACTYTTTGGCAATAATTTGTAGTAATCCAAATTATGAAGTGACATTTATGAGCTGTATTTGGCATAATACATAAAATTTTAGCTAAAGGTAGAACTGCTGATTTGCACCTTGGCTGGCAAATACTTTTTTATTGGTCATAGTGGTTCCCRCCCTAAGAATTTAATAACGCCCAGCATTGTTGGGTTAAGTTAATAAATGGGAAGTTAAATTTTATAGACTAATCACTTCCACTTATCAAAGTTCACTTCTCTATAATAAGGAGAACACAGCATTTTTTATATATATACATTGCACTTTCCATTTCTAATAACATACAGCATGTTTTGTCAAGGTAGTAGCAATATATTACATCTAGGTAGCACAATGCATGGAGGGTCCTATGGGTCAGGGAGCAGTGTCCAGAACTCGTACCAAAGCTGTCCATGTGGAAATCCTACAAACAGGGCTGTATTTTTGGGCTGCTCTCCTCCCCAAGGCTTGTGTCTYTAACTCTGGACTGCAGATTGGTGCACTTAGCTGTAGGTGTAGAAGAAGAGATTACAAGTGACCTCMCCCCTGATAAGTCACAGTTGTTCTAATTACCAAAGGAGAAGAAAAGCCTTGCCCTTAATGAGTTGCAGCTGTGACTAATAAAGATAAGTGTGATAAAAGGGGTGGGTTGGCCAGTCAGGGAGAGCCTGGAGGAGGTAGACCTGCCCTGAGGAAGAAGAAATGATCCAGAGACACACAAAGAAGAACAAAACAAGGAAAAGAGTTGCTGCTGCAAAAGATCTGCTGTAAGGTCAGTGTGGGTCTGACAGAGTTAGAGYCTGCTGTTGGWGCTTGTAGKCAYAGTTGAGCTAGGTAAARGCCTGTGGCCAGAGGCAGCAAGGAAATACTTGCAGTCATATTCCAGCAGGCAATAGCCAGCAGTCAGAGTCTGTCAGAGAAGCCAACAGCAGGAGCTTGCTGTAGTCAGAGACAGGATGGCTAAGCTCTAAAGAAGAATAAACTGGGACCCTTTTCAGGTTGTGAAATGAGAGTCWGTATCTTGGCTCATTTCTGCCCCTAATGAAAGGTCTGCTGCAACACCTGAGACTAAGATATGATATCTGAAGGCAACTGATAAAGAAGAAATAATCTACCTGTTTTCTGGGCTGTAGCACRGGGGAAAAGAAGAGCAAGGGTCTCTTCCTACCTACAAACTGGAGRGGTAATGAAYACTCCCTTACYTGGATCTAGTGGTTTACAGGYRCAAGAGTTATTCATTATATAGTCCACCTTGAACTGGGAGTTGATGGGATAATGATCTGCTAGCTTACTCATCTTCTTGAGAGCATCATAAAATGAAGATGAAACTGATCAGGGAGGAAAATCCTTCTTCAGTGAAGCAGGTGAAGTACTTCACCAAGAAGCTGGCATCAGTGGCCGCAAGAATGACACCCTGGAAGGCTGATCAGAGGTGGAACTCCAGGTAATCAAGATCATTGTCCCTGTAACACTTAGCTGCTCCAAATTGCCTTGCTCAAGCYGCTAGGTACCCAAGGCAAAGCTGTCTGGGGTGCTGCCTGTTGCTGTCTTTCCCCTTCACTGCTTCTTCAGTAACAGGTCAGCAGTGAGAGCCCTCACGTGGAAAAGAGAAAGCCCATTTTCAGTCTCTCCTTTGTCTGACAGATTTCAGTCCATGTTGTCTGTCTGCTAGATGCTCTCAGCTTCTGCCAGCTACAACTCCTTCCCTAAGGGCAGATGGTTCTACATCTGTCGCTGCTGGTTTGGTTTTTTTGGGTTTTTTTCCTTTTCTTTTTTTTTTCTCTGTAATAGTGGTTCTTCAGACTGCTGACACTGTGTTCCTTAACCTTAGCAAAGCATCCTTGCCATGGAGGCCCTGGCTAAAAGGAAGCACCATTCTCCTGAAGGTCATGTGTTTTGTGGTACCAGCCCTACAGTTTGTTACTAAAAGGCTCYTCATGGTGAGAGCAGCAGGCTGGGAAGCTCATTGCAGGGCTTTACCTCAGAGCATTGGGTGTGCAGGTCTCCAGRGCCTGAATAAAAAGGTGTCTGAGCCACTTCAGTGCAATCCTGGTGCCCACACTGGGTGATAGACGGAGTCAGTGTTTTCCCAACTGGGGAAAATCCCTTTTCCCCAAGGCAAGGAACATGGAAATACTTGTGGCTGTGGTGAGAGGAAGTGGGGAGCRCAGCAGCCCAATTTTGTTCGTCTTGGCACATCCAGTAGTAAAAAAGGATGCAGTGTGTGCAGGGACAGGGAACTTGAAGGTGCAGAAAGWTCTCTCTAAAGATTCTAGCCTCCCATGTGATAGAGAGACTGAGGTGCCTGTGGCACACTGGATTGGGTCTAAGTGACAAACTGCTCTTTGTGGATTGTTGATGGTTTGGGTTCTCTCTGTTTTTAATATGGGGACCTTCTTGGATCATTTAGTTGTCTGTTCCCTTTGTATATTCTAATTTGTCCAGTCATTGTGCTTTGTTTTGGTCTATTACACTTTAAGTTATGCATTTATGTTTTTTTGTCCTACTGCTAACAGGCTTAATGGTATGCTCAAAAAATCATTATATAATTGGACTTAAACTTATTTTTTTGTTGTTTTTGTACTTCACAGTAATGAAATTGTATCTAATATAGTCAAATAAAGGTTAGAAAGAAAATAAAATCCAAGTACTTGTTACTTTACAGAAGGGGRAAAAAAACCCCAGCCTAAATTGTTGCAAACTTACTTACATGTTTGAAATAAAGGCATGACTRGTGCCCAAGGCATCTGACATAAAGGCTATAAAATCATCTCTATCAAGGGCACATGAAGGAGGCTGAAATTTTACATTTAATCTGAACCTCCACAGATCCTTCAGAAGTGGCTRGCTTGTAATATAAAATTAATTAGCCATGATACAGGGGAGAAACAAGACAGACTGGAAACCGCTGCAAAGACTTTGGAACATGCCATGTAGCCTATGATGGAATTATTCAGGCATTTCAGTCAGGTAGGAGGAAGGATATTCAGGGAGATGTAGGCATGGCAGAGGTTACAGAGTGCAGGGTAGTTGGGGGAGAAGTTGCTTGCACCACAGATGTTGTGACCATGCCTGGAGCTGATGACAGGATGGACTGTGAAGCTGGCAGAACCCACTCCTCTYGGTAAAGGGTTTGCTGTCCATCTCACCAGCCACTGATTCACTTTAGGGTCTCATTGTACATTATATGATGGACTCCAAGAAGACCCACATGTCCCAATATGTAAATTGTTGAGCATCTGAGCCTGAGTGTCTTCCATACAGGTGTCCATTTTGAGGCCCCTGGGAAATAAAGTGTGCCTYAGGGTGCCAGACTCTATCTACTCTAGCATAGTTGATATAAGAAGAAAAGATGGCACGTGGCATCTGTGTCAGCTATAACCCATGCTAAAGTCCCAGGGCATTGCCTTTTGCCTCTCAGCCCTCTGTGGTCTAGGTGGAGTATGCACCAGTAGGCAATAATGCTCCCAGGAKCACTGGTCCCACATGGTTCAGAAGGGAAGCCATACTTTTGAAAGGGGATAGTAGGAGTTTTATGGACCTGGACATATTTGTGCTATTTAATTTGTTTGGCAAAAGTTTGTGTAAATAATCTATCTGAAGTGCAYATCTCATGATGGAATAGAGACTTTTATGTCCATAATGCATGACCATTATATTATAGTAACAGGCAGGGTAAGGAAATAACAAATGGGAAGATAAGAGATTAGTATAGTCTTTAAAAATGTCTATTATTATTCAAAACTCTATAACTGTCATTGCTGAAGACAAACTATATTATAAAAACACAGTATAGTATTATCTGAATTATGGAATCATGGCTTCTAGAGGCATAAATACCATCGTTTTGGCATTTCTGCTATGGTGTCAGTRCATAGTTCTGCTTGCTCCATAGGATGTGAAAAAGCTAAATTAAAATTTCCTGAAAACTTCTGATTCAGCAGTTTTTACAATAAGTAGAGGTTGTATCTACCTGAAAGCCTGTTTGAAATATGAAAAAAAAAAGGGATGTGAAAAGAGAGCATGAAAGAGAAGAGAAAAATGCAAAGAAAGAGACCAGAGACACTAGAGAGGTGAAAGAGCGCCTACTGGATGCTTCATCCAGGTGGCAGCCAGTCACTAGTGGGCTTCCCCATGGCTCAGTATGGGGCCAATCCTGTTTAATATTATCCATGATCTGGAAAAGGGGGTTGAGGGCTGTTGCAGACATCTTTTTCACAAAMAATCCTTKCTTTAGGATTTTCCCTTCTGGGAAGCTGAGGCCCCAGAAAAAGAATGTCAACAATGATTGTCTGCTGCTGTGAAATGCAACAGATCCACCTGTGATTGGGCCATCTTGAATGATTTTAATTAATGGCCAATCAAGGACTGAGCTATCTCGGACAGAGTCCGAGAGAACTACCTTTTGTTATCATTCTTTCTGTTCTATTCTTAGCTTAGCTAGCTGCTGAGGAAACCTTTTCCTTCTTTTTCTTTTTAGTATAGTTATAATGTAATATATATGTCATAAAATAATAAATCAAGCCTTCTGATCATGGAGYCAACCTTCTCGTCTCTCTCTTCATCCTGAAAACCACTGTGACCACTGTCACAGTGGGCACACTCTCTCTGTTTGCAGATGACACCAAGTTGGGTGAGAGTGTTGATCTGCTGAAGGGCAGGAAGTCTCTGCAGAGGCATCTGGATAGGCTGKATCCMTGGGCAGAGGCCAAAAGTCTGAGGTTCAACAAGGTGGAGTGCTGGGTCTTGCACTTGGGTCACACCAACCCCAGGCAGTGCTRGAGACTGGGTCAGAGTGGCTGGG
The DNA here is from genome assembly GCA_014549065.1 of Cardinalis cardinalis. NCBI lineage: Eukaryota > Metazoa > Chordata > Aves > Passeriformes > Cardinalidae > Cardinalis > Cardinalis cardinalis. Next base: position 1,991,863 of record JACDOX010000018.1, read on the forward strand.
AAGCTGCCCAGTGGAAAGGGATCTGGGGRYGCTGGTCCACAGCCGCTGAACGTGAGCCAGCAGTGCCCAGGTGGCCAAGAAAGCCAATGGTGACCTGGCCTGGATCAGCAGTAGTGTGGCCAGCAGGAGCAGGGCAGGGATTGTCCCCCTGTACTTGGCACTTGTGAGGCCTCACCTTGAGTCTTACATCCACTTTTGGGCCYCTGACWACAAGAAGGACATYGAGGTGCTGCAGTGTGTCCAGAGAAAAGKGACAGARCTGGGGAAGGGTCTGGAGCACAACTTTTACAAGGAGCAGTTGAGGGAGCTGGGGTTGTTTACCTGGAGAAATGGAGGCTCAGGATGGGCCTTATCACTCTCTACAACCRCCTGAAACGCGGGKTGGGGACTGGCCTCGTCTCTGAGGGTAACAAGTGACAGAATGAAAGGAAATGGCCTCAAATTGCACCAGGCAAGGTTAAGATGTGATATTAGGAAAAAACTTCTTCACCAGAAGGGTTGTCCAGCAGTGGAACAGACTGCCCAGGAAAGAAGTTGAGTCACCATTCTTGAAGGTAAAGACGTGCAGATGTGGAGCTTGGGCACAGGGTTTAGGGACAGACTTGGCAGTTCCAGGTTAATGGTTTGAGTCAATGATCTTAAGGGTCTTTTTCAGCCTTAATGATTCTGTTATTCTATGAATACCAGACTCAGTGAAATCTGAGGCCAGCAAACATGGTTAAAGTATAGTTATTATCCAGTTAACTCAAATTGACTTGAACACACGTGGAAAGGGTGTTCAGCTGACCTGGTTAATGAATAGATCATGAACTGAAAGTTTTCCTTCTCATGGAGAGGAGAACTAGGTATGCTTTGTACAGCTTAAATGCCTGAGCAAAATACATTAATTTCAGTGGCTTCTACTCAACTTGTGTAAATTATTTGGATTACTTAGATTAATCAATAAAGTTAATTTCCTGTCTTCTCTGCCTGTCTTCTAAACAGACCAGAATAACATAGAGGAGAGGCAGAATTCCTCAGCTCCACAGCAGTACAGGGTGTCAGTTGGTATGCTGGCACCTGCAGATAGGTGCTTCTGGAAGGCAGCAGATTTACAAGTGGGACATAAAGACCCAATGTCAGCTCAGGAACCTGCATGGYGGGTGAGGGGGGCAGCTTGCAGCTTACAAAGAGTTTGGGCACATATGCTCCAGAAAAGATAGACTGTGATATTCAGGAAATCTTTTGAACCTTTTTACATTTGTTGGCCAATGCAAACTTCTGCTTGTGGCCTCTTCCCTCTGCATGAAAAGCTAAAGCGCTAAAGATGGCTGTAAGCTTCCTTTTCCATCAAATTTTTATACTTATAACTGACTTTTTGATACTATCTTGGATACCTGCAGCCAATTTTTTAAAACTCTGGTTATTCACAGTATTTATTTAATATGTGAGTACCTTGCAATGTCATGGATTTCCTGGGGTTTGCATTAACTGTGACCATTAAATTGGTAAGCCAGCTTGTCCTACATGGTGCTAGGCATYGATTTTCTTAACTTTTTGAAGTTCTTGCCCAAATCTTTCCCCCTTTTCTGCCATGGTTTGTAAAGATGAGATTCAAGTGATCAGATTTCAGTGCTGACATCTGAGCTAATTGTCTAGACTGTCCTTGCTGTCACAGGAGAGAAAGGGGCCTCATGGGTCTCAGTTCACTTAAGGCAGACATTTAAGACAGACCAGACAAGTGACACATTCTCAGTACACATTTCTCCCTGGTGATTCATGTGAATCAAGATGATGTGAGTGTGGATGTTTCAATGTAAGTGAGTCTTTACCCCCTGTGAGTGACATCTGCATGGGGAGATGACCCCCATTTAGCAAGGATTCCAGGTATAGGGGACCTTACTGAACAAAACAGGTTTTGATGATTGATTTCCCACTACATTTCTTAGAAACAACTTGTCTCCAGAAGAAGCATGCATTTCAGAATGATTCTTACATGCTGGGCTTCTTTTGGACTGGTTTGGGTKTTGAGGAAGGGGATGTTTTGCTTTTCTTCTTGTTCTTCCCTTGAAATACTTAACTGTTGCTAGTTCAGCCAGAGTTTCTTGTGTCTGTTGCACAAATGTTCATGTGCAAAGCACAGTAATCCTTGAAGTCACAGCACTGACTTCCATTGCTTTTTAAAGACCCTTTAGGAGATTCCTAGAAATCAGCTTGGGACCGGGAAGAAACAGTGCTGAGAATATTCACATTTTAACACAAGATGTCATTCAGTGGAGTAACATCTGCTGTATCCTTAATGTGCTGTTTTTTCCAGGAAACTGGATCAGTAACAGTTAAGTTTTATCTTGAATTTGTGCTGATAGTGGGATTCTTTGGATGAGAAGGGGAGAGTTATCTGAATAGCCAGGAGCAGTGAAGAGCTCTTCAGTTTCTGGAGGTATTATGAAAAAATTAAGCAGCCTTTACATTGCTGCTAACTAAAAGAAAACCAGCACCAACCATATCAAAGAAAGAGTCAAAATAAGCCCTACCTCTGGGTGTCCAGTTGAGTGGATCCAAGAACAGATTTCATCCTTGCTAAATAGCTCAGACACTTGACATGGTTTTTGCAGTCTGTGTATACAAGAGCAAAATTCTGCCTTTTGCTGTCCTGCTGGTAAGCAAGGCCAATCCTTAATGACCTACTTTTTATTATTTGGTAAAACAATATGTATTATTCAGCAGGCTTCCCAATTAATTGATTTTCTGCTATTTGGGATGTAAGAATTCAAGCTGATAACATAGATGGTGTTTATGATGGTAACACAGGCAGATAATGCTAGAAGGGAAGATTCAGGGATTTTGGGCTTTTAACTGATGCAGTGAAGTGTGTTCATTTGTTCATTAGAAGTGCATTTAAATTGGCTTAACCATATGTTCATTTAGCTCTTCATAATACTTTAATACTGGCAGGAGTGAAGCCTCCCAAAGAACAATTCCCTTACGCTTCCAAACATGATGTTAAACAGATCTGCTTTAATATTCTTTCACTGCATAAAGCAAATGTATAAAACAAACTCATTTATCAAATGAAAATAATACAAACACTGAATACAATTACTTTTCTGATGGCTGTTGAACAGGTGCTATATTGTAATGTATGATAAAATACCAAACAGWTTCATTATGATTATTGCTCACCATTACAATAAAGGTAACCTTCTTTAGGATCTGATCCTTCAAGCATTTGTATACCTGCCTAACTTTGCAGATGACTTCAGGGCAACTGGTCCCAAGGGCATGTTTTCAGGATTGAGAATTTAATGCCTGGATTCTTAAATAATACATCACTTAAAGTGTAAGAAAGTGGATGAGTTAATTATTTAGCTTGTTTTTTTTCTGTCAAAAACAGTTGCCAGCAAGTAGAACAGATAGGTAAGAAGAGTCACAACCTGTAGAGATTTTTAAATACAGAGCAAAACAGAAAGCATTATGTTGCCATTTGCATCCTTTCCTAGAAGTTAGAGAAAAACTCAGCTCGCAAATCAAAAATTGTGAATGAATTCAGCAGATTTGTCAAACARCATGATTTAAAAATAACTGATGGGTATAGCATGTGTCAAAACAAGCCAGAAAAGGCAGCTTCACTGCCCGTGCTCCTTCTTCTGTGGGAGTCAGCAGAGACTTGCTATCAGCCTTGCTGAGGAGGGTGGTTCACCTCCTGTTGCTGGGAGAGGGCAATCTCCCTGGAGCCTGCCTGCACCCTTACCTCAYCCCTGCATCCCTCAGCCACTGTCCCAGGGCACGTCTGTGGAGCTCTGCCCAGCAGTGGCCCTTTTATCCCCTTGCTAGCAGCATTTCTGTTCTCTTTTGAGTCAGTCGCCTTCCCTACGTGTTATGGCTCAGAAACATTCTGCTTCTTCAAAGCTTTGCAACACCACCACTTTGACAATCTGTTGGTGTTGAGCCAGGTTTATATCAAAGCACAGCAGTGAAGTAATACCACATATAGTGGCTGTGGGACTGATTTTTCCTTTCAGAGGTGCGGTTGATTTGCCGTCTTCCSCAGACATATGGAAGATCTTCACAGAGCAGCATTACAGAAGGGGAAGAGTTTTATTGCTGTCCAGTTCCTGAGCCAAAACAGCACACCAAGCCAGAGGAAGCATACCCTGTGTCATATACAAACCAGTGGGAAGTAAAAAAAATGAGGAAAGAAAGAAATTGATACTAAAATGTATTTATACTGAATATATACTCTGATATCTGAAAAATATTTGTATATCATACATTAATATTGTTGCTGGAACATGGGAAATATTGTGTCTCTACTGGTTGTTTCTGGTTACTGTTGGAAAATTAATGGTTTTCTGGAGCAAATAAATCACCACTTGGCAGCTGTTACTGACAGGACAGAGCGTAAAACACACATATGCTGTGCACAATATTTGTCTCCTTTTCTTTCTTGTGAATGTGAATGAAGTACTGGTAGGTGTTTCCAACCAGCATTAAGCTGTTCTTTGTTAATCCTGTTAAACAGGATGAATACATAAAGATTGGCTGTAGTTGGTTTCTGTAGTGCCCAGCTCTGGTTCATTCAACAAGTTGAAGTCATATGCACCTGTGCAGATTCAGACAAATGAAGAGTGTTCTTRGAGCATGTTTCACCAAGAAGGGTCTGGATGAGTGCCTGGGATGGACCCTAAAGCTGGCAGATCCTTGTCATTGAAGTGTAAAGCACCATCTTCCCCTCCTGAATTGTCAGTCTGGATTCATTTGTTGTCTGGTAATCATCTCTGCTTGGCAAGGGAGGGTCACCTGTGCGCCAGTGAAGTTTGCTACGTGGTAGCCWAAAGCAGTAGCTGCTTTCATTAAGCTCTGTCAGTGTAAAAGCCTACAGAGCAAGTTTGGATTTGTAGCCTCTTTTACCAAAGAGAGAACTCTGTTTTATTKATCTGATGAACAGCTCCCAGGGTTTTCCCTTATATCACTGAGATGAATGGTGTGTGTCCCATGGCTCTAGGTGGCCATCTAAGGAGCTATGTGTGGGTGTGGAGCCCTGATGTCATCAGAAGGAACTTGGATGTCAATTCTCCTTGCCCTGACCTGTCCATAACATGCCTATGCAAGACTGCATGATATGTAAGGGCTGCCTTACTTTGACCTTAGGCAGCACAGCTGGGAGGACTCAAGAAGGCCATAGGGACTATCTTGCAAGACTGAGGTACAGTGGTACTTCTCAAATATCAATTGATACGTCAAATCAAATTTTTTTTCATGCAGATTAAAAAACCATGGCCCTGGACTGTGTCAGTGTGCTTCTTTCAATAGAAGTTTACATACTAAACTGAAAGGAAACTTGCTTGTTTATTAAGTTCTGTCAGCTTTTGTTAGCTCTCTTTTCTTCATGTCTTTCAATTTCCTTGCATTAACCACCTAACACAATCCTTTTTTCTTTTATTTAGCTAGCTGTGCTTTTGTAGTCCTTCAGGCTTTGAAAAGCCTCTGTGTCTAACCTTTCTTTCATAAGAAAGTACCTCTGCCACTTGCAGACTTCTGCAGCCATTCATGCTGAAGTTTCATAAGGTTCCCTTTCCTTGTTTCTGTGTCCTCCTGTCTGCCAGTGTCTCCCCTATAGCTGCAGTACCTTAGGTAAGGAGTCCTTGGAATTCTTGCTCTTCAGGGGAGAGCGGGGCACTGCCTTGTGAATTTTATAGAATTATTMTGCTGCCTGAGGTGAAATCAAGCCCTTTACTTTTCTGAGCAAGCCTGTGCTTTCTGACTGYCTAAAAGGTGGTAGCCTCCTCAGCTGCTCTTCCATGGGTTTCTTACTAGCCCACTGAGGAGTCATAAACCTGAATTTTAAGAAAAAAAAGATACGGAGAGATTTTTTCCTGTGTTATCACTTCATTTAACCTTATGCAACCATATAAAACTGCTAAAGGTTTAAAACCATCAGTGTGTCCCTGTTTTGTTTGGTTTGGGTTTTTTGGGGACATTTAATTGGGATTTTGGTGAGTTGTTTTGGTTTTTGGTTTTGTCTTTTTTTCTTTGGTTTTTGTTTGTTTGGGTTGGTGTTGGTTTTTTTTTGTTTGGTTGGGGGGGTTTGTTTTTGTTTTGCTTTGGGGTTTTTTTCTTGTTTGGTTTGTTTTTGGGGATTTTTGTGTTGTTTTTTTTTTAATTTGATGACTACAGGAAAGGCAGCTTCATTTGCTGAACAGCTACCTACTGCTCTTTTACTTCGGTGAATTCAGGATGTCATTCTCATCACTGTGTAGGATTAATTTCCCTTCACTTGCAAAGTTTAAAATTTGCATGTCCAAGATTACTTTGGACTCTTTTTATAATCAAAAGACCAAAACAGGTGCCTCCAAAAGATGATTCATCTGGTCTTTCTTAGGCAAAGACCTTGGAAGAGGAACCCCTTGCAGAAAGTGTCTGATTCCTTCCATGGACTGTGAGCAGAGCAGAGAGTGACTAGCCATGACCAGAGATGCCTAGTTTCTAAAACCTTTAATTTAGATGGATAGCATACACCTGTTACCTAGGTATCATATAAAAATGTGCTACACACCTTCTCTGTCATTTTAACTCAGTGCCATTGCATTTCTTTTCTTTTTCTTTCCTATCTAGCTTTGCAAAAGCAGACTCATAGTTTCTCACAATGACAGCAGTTCCTTATATCTTAGACAAACCTTGTATTTGTCCAAATAGTCTCTTACCACCTTAAATTCACATCATAATCACAATGTAGTGGGCTCTGTGTGACTTTTGCACTGTAATTTTTATAATATCCCTGTGACTTCTTGAAGTAGCTATTATCCTGCTTGCAATTAAAGCTACCTAAAGTCACTTCAGAGCATTCTCATTACTTATCAACTTGAATATATTGGCTGTTACCACATGTCTTTTATTTTTTTAAAGCAGAATGCATCAGTACAACTGTGATTCAGATTCATTGCAAATATAAAAATAAAGGCTCTTCTCCCTTTTCCCTATCATATATTTCCTATGTTGTGGTTATATTCTACTTCATATATGGTAATGCTCATCCTAATTCACCAAGCCACATTCAGAATTGCAAACAAGGCATTGTGCATCAATGGTGGAAAGTCATATTTTGTCCTCCTCTTTAATACTCAAAGCAGCATAAATATAATCCTGATTTTTCAGCTCAGTGCCAGCAGTCTAAATATGTTCCCATTGTTCTCAAAATCTTCATATGGATAGTATTTCTTCATGATAACATTTATTTATCAAAGTTTATGCTTCTTTGACTTCTTATAAAATAACAGCAAAGATAAATGAATCGATTGACCCCAAGAGCAGTTTATTTATCCCTTTAGTCACACTTCAGTGGCAAAATCAATACTCTTCTGAAATATCTGATATTACAGTGGTTCCAGTAAATACTGACATTCCTGAGCTATGTGAAGGGGGAACAAAAATTTATTATCAACTTAGATTTTTAGTACCTTTATTGATTTTTCTGGGGATGCTTGAATTTTTATTTATTTGTTGCTAAGTAAGTGACCTTTGTTTCAAAAAAACCYCAAGACCTGCAAAGCAAAACCAAAAAGCCTTAAGTTTAAATGCTTTCATTTAAAAAGCAAAGGGGAAAAAACCACACATCTAACACTGCCAGTGASAACAATTTTTACAGAAGAGTGTATCTGGTTTTAAATGATGCATAGCACATCACTGTGTGTTCTTTTTCATGCCATCTCTGCATTTGAAAGCGCATAACGTGTAATTTTTTTTAATACTGATACTGTTGACATCCACTTTGTGTGACAGCAAAGATGTTTCTGAGTCATGCATTGCTACCAATTATTTTGATACAAGAGTGAAATAAATGAGTGACCTGAAAGAAAATAAAATAGTCACAACAGGTTACATATTTCATCCAATGAACAGATCTAATTCCTGTAAGCATTAACAGGATTTATGCACATGTATGGAAGAAAATTTTCTCTCTCTTACCCTGAAAGCTTTTAAAATACAAAAACTGGATGAAAAAGGTAAGATTTGAGGGAGTTCCTGAGGCCAATGTGGAGTTTCCAGTCTGGGGAATCTCACTGAAACAGTGTTCGGACTGTATAGCAGAGAMAAACTCACTTTCTCAGTTGTGCTTAACTGAGAGGAACCCACTGTGTCAGAATTTGGAAGAGAGGTTTGACTAAACCAGCTTARGGCAGACATGGTTGGGAAAGCCTAAATTTAGCAGTCACCAAGAAGTGCAGGTTCCTCCTAGGTGGACACAAGGGGACAGGAGGAGGCCATCAGGGGTCTATTGCAGCCTTGCCTTACCTTGCTTATGTGCCCTGAGTTTGGCATAGTTGTCCCAAGATTTGTCAAAGATGGACTAACAGACACTACGTTGCYTGGGAGATTCCATGTGACTCTTCTGTCCCCTTGGAGCATAAAGAGGATAAGGGGAATAAAGGGGATAAGTGGAAAAGTCAGGGTATAAATCAGCTTTCCCACTGTTCTGTGTCCTGGCCAAATGCTGAATATCACCCATGTTACTTGCCTGGGCAGAAAAAATTGGATGTAAATTTGAAACGCATGGGGAGGAGTGCCTGCATCTGTGTGTTTATATGAAGGAGCAGAGCTCCTTAGGGAGGTTATCTTGGAAGAAGAATGACCTTTCCAATAGCAGAATATTTGAGACCTGAAAAAAATTTGCAGAAACTGTCAGAAAAGCATATTTTGAAGTTTGAAAAGTTACTAGTTCCCGCCAGTTCCTTTTCTTGCTGTGATAAATGTGCTCATTTCTGAACTGCCTTGATGTTCTTGTAGCTAGATTTARATCTTGAACATTCCTCACCAAAATTCACCAAAAAAATAACTGATGGCAAGTGCTTTAACTTGGTTTGTCAGTCCTTCAGCTGTCACTCTGTTCAATCCTTGCCTCAAACAAGTCTGTCCTGCTTTCCATTGGCATCACTCAGAAGCACAATCTGCCACCAGTGAGAACTAATGGTGCCTGTTTATGGTTCCTTGATGGAAGTGTAGTTCTCTCCAACACTCCTATTAAGAGCAAAAATGAAGAGGTTCAGTGGTCCTGTACATATTGGGATGTAAGCCAAAAGGTGTGGAAACTCAGCACAAGCTCTGGCCATAGGCTGGTAGGTACCGTGATGAGACTCAGTAAAGCAGAAATCTTTTGTGAATAAAATTCTCTCCAAGAACTCTTCACTGTTTCCTGGTACTGAAGTATTCAACAAACCCATCTAATATTAAAAAACCCCCAGCATTTTCTATGGTTTTTTTCATTCTTTTCTAGCTACATCCCCTGATAATCATGAAATCATCCAGAGAGAACTATCTCACTGAACATTTCATCCTCCTTTAGACCTGCCAAAAGATTAATTTTCTCCACAGAAAGAGAATTCCATAGCTTAATTCCATCTATGTAAACCAGAAAATCACTTCCCTTCAAAAGACAGTGTGATTAAAATACATTTCYGGAATTTTTATGAAAACCAGAAAAGTTTTACTTAGAAGTTCTCATCCAGATGAAAAGTAAAATACRTGTGTGGTTTTAAACTTAGTAATTGCACAAACTTCATGTAGATGACAGGTTAATCATGACCTTCACTTTTTTGCATAGTCAGGGAKATATAATATTGAAACAAACAGAAATACCCCAACAAAACCACCAGGCTATTTCAAGCTGTAAAGCTGAAAGAGAACTGACTTACTGAAGAAAGATCTGGGAGCAGATAACTTTCTGGAAGTTTCAAAAACATCGGGACAGGGATGTCCTGGAGCTAGAAACAAGAGAGTACATGAGGCCAGTCTACAAGTATTTTTATGCTGAATCTAATATTGAGAAAAAACTTGCCAGAGGACAGAAGAGAGAAAATAGACTGAAAAATGTTCAGAATGACTGTTACATGATGGAGATTTTCTCTCCAAATGTTGCAATGCTCTTTCCCAGAGGCCTTTCCTGCTGTGCTGCTCCTCCAAAGAACTGATAAGTTCTGTCTTATTTGCTTGTCTTCTATCTCTAATGTCACAGTTATAAATCTGCTGAGAATCAAATATATTTTGAAATTTTTGAATAAAGTGCCACCAGAAAATCCTGCATACATTGGCAGATCTAGAGTAAATTTTCTGACAGGAACATTTCTCAGAGTTTCTCTTAAGTCTTGTTTCACAAAGTTCATGCCTATAGACTGAGTATTGATTGCTTAATTCCCCAAAACAAAAKAAAAATCTATTTACAAATAGATTCAAAATTGGCTGAAATTTTGAAACATGGTGCTGTTTCTAAATGAATGGATATCTCACTTTCAGTTAAAATCACGATGTCTGATCAAGCAGAACCACATCATAATTAGTAACTGGAAGACTATTTGGTTTTACTTTTAAATAGCCCTGGACACAAAATGGTTTTGAAGCTGGCTGAGTGAAGAATATTCCCCTTGCAGTTTAGTGTGTCAGGTGCTGAAAGGTTGTACTAGASCAAGTTGTTGTGTATGCAATTCTCCATTAAATGCAGGAAGTAAAAGGATGTTAACAGATGTATGGGGAGGGAGGCTTAGAAGTCTCTGCATGGTTTTCATTTCTCCCCCACTCCCTCTGTGGCAAGTGCCAGCATATGTGTTTGGAGCACCAGCAAGGGTTCCTGCCATATGCCAGCCCATTTCTGTGGTTCTGCCTGTATGTGTTTGCATGTGTATTCATATGCATATATGCATACAGGTGCAAATGACATAAGGTCAGTGTTCAGTGCCAGATACGGAAAGCAGTCGGTGTGGAGGAGGGGGAGAATCATAACTTTGACTGCTTTGAACTCAAATTAAATGTGAAAATGAGTAGTTACTTGAAATRGATTTGTCAAAATAGCCAAAGGGAGTTTTGACCTCATCACTCGTATATGAATGGCTTATGGACAACTAAATCCTTGGGCTCCTTGAAAATCCCAAATCTAAAGGATATTTTTTAGAGCTAGCAACAAGACTCGGTGCCACTGACATACTTCTGAGAAATTGGCATCATGAACCTTCAATCTGATTAGTTACACAGGTACTTGTGAAATTGCTTTATACCAAAGCCTTAAAAAAAATTTACAGGATATATTCCAGTGCTCAGAGAAGTCATCACTGTAAGAAATACATGGTGCCAATGGGAAAAAACAAGTCAATATCCCTTTGCCTTCATATCTAGCCAATCTGCCTATCCAAGTATTTTCTTTAAATTAAGTATAAATTTAAAAGGTTTAAGGGCGTGCAGTTGTATCATCATTTTAAGGCAGCCAAATTAATTCTTTCATGCAGTGCTTGAACTTAATGGAGATTGACTGTCCTGTTTTCCTATTGTAATGATGTGTACCAACTCGAAAATGAAGATGTTGGAGGATAAAAAATAGTGCTGTGACTGCTATTGATTAGCTGTCYTGTTTGCTTCATTGTTCAGGCTCTGTTGGCCTCTTGGGCAGAAGGACACCCAAGTATAACATCCCTGACATTTTCCTGAAAAGATGCATGCCTTAAAAGTGACAGCCTTACTTTAAAAATACAGTTTTGATGTATAAATGCGGTGGTTTTACCTGAAAGGATTCTGATGGATTAGAGCAGACAAAGAGAAGGATTTCTGAAACGTACCTCAGGTCAGCCTTGTATAGAGAATAGATTTAATAGCAAGTGTCTTACATGATGATGACACTTCTAGTGTCTCTGCATTTCCTTATATGTGGGAATGAGCAAGAAAAGTGGAGTTTATCTTCAAAGACAGAGCGATTAGGTTATTCTGACTAATGTGCTCAAGTTTCATTAAAGGCTTTGAGTGGTCATGAATTCCAGAAGACTTGACTGTGTGTGCTGAAGAAGAAAAGTGGCCCTTGAACTGGCACATAATTTTATCAAAAGTACTGCCTGTATTTTTAAAAGTCTCTGTATAGATTGTTTCTTACAGCCTTCAGGCAGTGGGCTATTTGATACCATTTTGTTTATTCTTTAGCCTATTTTTCATGAAAAATATTTAGTACAAGAGTCACGTAATTAAATTTGTAAAAACAATCATTCTTCATTGCATACATATGAATTTAATGCCACATCAGTGTGTATATTCAGATATGGCTCTTGTTTATACGGAAAAATAACTCATAATTTACTTAACTCTCTGTCAAGGTATTTAAAGGAGTCAAGTACACTAAGTGATTTCATGCATCACCTTTAATGAAATGCACGAACATATGAGCATGGCTGTAGGACTGGGTTGCAGCCAAAGTTAGAAATGCTTCTGATTTTGTCAGTGTTATGTTACAAAGGGCCAGATTCTGCCACGTGTACTGTCATGTCGGGGAGAAAGTGAATTTTGCCTATGAATGACCTGTGGCTCAATGGGGGTGGAGATATTAGAGACTCASTAATGGCTCTGTGGCAAAACCGTGTTTTTTATTAAATAATGTAACTGCTTTGCAAAAACCTGGGCAATCAGGCGGTAAGTGGAAATCAGCCAGGAAAAAAAATGATGTTTCTGATGTGCTTCAGCTGGAAGTATTGCAGCACCAATCTGACTCTTCCCTTCCTCTCATCCTGTGCACCTGAGAGCAAGCCAGGGTGCTGCTTCTCTTTGATTCATGCTTTATGGRGGTCCTGCCTTCATAGAGCACATCCAGCCCTGCCAGTTTCCTGGCTTGGTGTGTCTCATCTCCTGGTTCATGCCAAGGTATTTTCATTCTGCTCTTGCAAACACCCCTCACGAAGACCACCAGCAACCTCAGCCYATTTCTTATCTACCAGATCAAAGTTACATTTCTTCTTTTCCCCCTCAAAGCCACTGAGAAGCTTGCTCCTGTTCTCTTCTTCACTTGTCCCTRGTGAGCTGAATTCCCTGCTGCAGGGGGGACACTGTGCCTCCTGCCCCTCTACCTGCCACTGTGGACAATGGACTCTGATSAAATGACCCTCAAGGTCACACTTCTTTCCTTGTTCAGGATCTCCAGGGAATTCATCTAGCCTGCAGCATCCACTGAGATGTTTATTTACTAAAAGTAAACTCCAGAAAGGCTGACATGTCCAAGCCAGTCCCCAGCCCACTCAGTCCTTGGGTATGTTTTGTTCTTCTTTGTGCGTGGTGTTCCTTGAGTCCATTTCAATGGCAAAATATTYTGGGGACAGAACCTGCCTCTTGCCTTCTGCTTACTTATCTGTTTTTGAACTAAATTACTTGAAAATTAAGTCCTCAAAATTGAGCTGCTCTTCAGAACCGAGGAGCAGCTCAATTTTGGCAATGGCAATCTTAATGACAATCTTAATTTTCTTCCCATGCACTGTGATTTAATGTTTCATTATATGGTCCTGAACTGTTTCTCAAATAATGGAAAGGAGAGGAGAGGAGAGGAGAGGAGAGGAGAGGAGAGGAGAGG
>JACDOX010000018.1:2005404-2041188 GCA_014549065.1 Cardinalis cardinalis
AGGAGAGGAGAGGAGAGGAGAGGAGAGGAGAGGAGAGGAGAGGAGAGGAGAGGAGAGGAAACAAAAAAGCTGTTACATCCTGTTCTTTTCTAACTATGCCATTAAAATTGTGGTATTGTGGATGAGCTTTAAAATAGTGAATCTACAATATTCTTGTAATACCATAATCAAATTCACTGTTTTCTGGCTGATAGAGAGTCAGAATAAAGAGGTTTTATTTTTTTATTTTCTCTTTTCTGGTTTTTTGGGTGTAATAAAGTCTAACAGGAAGATTTTTCTGGACTCTCTATAGCTTTGTGCTTCATTTTTGGACAGCTGGCTGGAAAAACTCTAATTTGACGCAGTATATAGGATCCAAGGATTGGTGTTTTGTCTGTAGCGTAGAAAAAATAGGTAATAGGAGGTACTGAAATACATCAGTGAAAAGGGTAGTTAGWAAAAATGCATGTAGTGTATCTAGGTGTATCATATATGCACAAGGATGTGAAAGGCAGGCTTTGCATCTAGTAGATACTCTTGAGTTTGAAGATTCAGCAAAGTGTAAATTCAAATGATGCTGCATCATGTGACACTTTGTGACATGTTGAGTATGTTTGAAGTATCTTCAAATATATTTTCAGCTTCAGCAGCTTATTCTTCAGGCATAAAGTCTTTACTTAATTTGTAAATTACTGTCTTCATTTATAAATTACTATACTGTATGCATTTATTTTAATCAATCACTGCAGTTGTGAATGCCGGTCTGATTTCTGAATCAGCACTCAAAGATAAATGATAGATGGTTTGTTAAGCTYTCTCAGCTAGAGTTCATGATGCTTAATTTTCTTAAGTGATAATATTTCATGCCATAATACTGATCTTTTTTTATTCTACTTTCTGGTTAGTGGAGTTTAACCTAATTACATATGGTCTCTCTAACAGTTGCAGCATGGAACCTTTGCTGAACTTTCATAAATCACCATTTTAACTTTTTCAGAAGAAACCCTACAAAAGGTCACCTGTCATCAAAGATATTCTAGCTAAAAGTTGTAACACTTAACCCYGTCTCTAAGCTCTCTTAACTCAATTATGCCAATGCATCACTCAGCTCTCTTTAGGTTTGCAATAAAAGGAGTATTGGTCCAGGGCCATTTTTTTGGATCCCTGGCAGCAAGACACCATACATGTACTTACCTCATTCACAGCTGGATGGTTTCATTGTAACCCCTCGTGTCTCACTCCAACATTTCGACCTCCTAAAGCATAATGTCACTGAATGCTGAGGTTTGATGTAATTTGAATTGAAGATTGTGGATTTTAAGTCTTCCACGTGCAGTTTAATAACAGCATTCTTGTCATCAGGCAAACTTTCCTCTTTCAATATTTTCGTCTGCATTTTTTACACACAGAAACATATAGACTCAAAATAAGCTGAAGTGTTTTTGAGAAGTATTAGAGGAAGAGAAAGAGAAGGGRAGAGGCAGAGAACAAGATAACTGAAGATTAATCATACCAAAACCAGCATGCTTTTGCTGTGGTTTTTTCCATTCCTGTTATATTTTTGTTTGGACGGGCTCCAGAGAAGCCCTGTTCCTTGTCGCTCTTGTTGTTGTGTGTGTGCTCATGCATAAATTCAGGTCAAGTATGAAACCTCTTTTCTGCATTCCTGGTAAGAATGTGTAATGTCCTTATCAACAGATAACCAGAAATCTGAACTAATTTACCTCACGACCCTGGATTCTTTTCTTTTTTTCTGCCATTAGCAAAAATGTAGTGTTTGCTTAGTTGTTAATGTATTTGGTTCAGTAAATTAGAGCTGCTTGAAATTTCTACTAATCCTTTTCCATTGAGGGTTCCCTGTACTAAGTGACACTGAATAAAACAAAAACCACATGCACACACAGGTTTCTGAGATTTTCTGGATCAAATATAATTTAAGGAGCACAACATTTTAAAACAAGGTGTTGTGGTTTTGGGGATTGGTGTCTTTTTTGGTCATTTGGTTGGTTTGTTGGGTTTTTGGGTTTGGGTGGGGGTTTTTTGGGTTATTTGGGTGGGTTTTTTGTTTGTTTGTTTTGTTTTGTTTTTTGTTTTAATTACTGTGCCAAAAGCAGCAATGAATAAACAGTGTTTACTGAAAATATGCTTTGCTTGAACTTGGTCATTAAAGCATACAAGGGCTGAGGGGTTATTTTGTAATGAAAGAATGGACCAATATATAAGGATAAAAGTAGAGAAAGGATTTTACACACAGCACAAAGATGTTTTTGAATGAATCAGTCTTTGCTATTTAATTTACATTTTGAGGGCTCATTAGGATGATGAATGACACTGCTGGAGAATAAAACATACTTCCTGAACAAAAGAAAATCTCTGTAGCCTAATAACATTTTATGCCAGCACTTACATTTGTCAGAAGTGGATGCTATTTATCCCTATGATTATTTAAAAATCATTTTTATTGTCCTTTGTGCTGTGTCCTCTTCTGGGAATTTTAATTCAGAGTTTGACACCTACTTATTAACTTCCATGAAGTATGGAGTACAAAGGCTTATACTATATAAATGATTCTAACCAGCCATGTTTATATTGCCTGGAGCTGTATACAAATTAGCTGAGTTTGGATTCATTTCTCTTAGAAATGGAAAAAAAAATAGAAGTTGTGTAACCTTTACCACCTCAGCAAAGTAAATGTGAGTTGAGCRTGGCTGACCTGGGCTTACCAGGATATGGCAGTGAGTCAAAAGGACAATGAGGAGASGTTTCTGGCAATAATGCCATGAATTAGGAATCTCTGTGAGTTGAGAACACTCTATTTATGTCTTCTTTTTCCTCATCTGGAAGGATGAGGGTGAAATAGGAATGCTAATGTTTGAAACTTCAAGCCCATCCACTCCTAATCAGTAAATAATTGCTTGCTGTCTTTTCCTCAGTACTTATACATGCCTATACTTTAGAGTCAAAGGTATGCAAGTACCAGAAAACAGACTATCTCTGGGAAAATGTCAAAATATTTTGGTAAATTATACACTATTATAATAATTGTATTTTTATGGTTTGTCTCAGAAGACGCACTGCTTTTGTATCAAATATTACATTTTAGACCCTTAATGAGCTCAAACCATCCTTTCACCAACATTCCCTCTTCCACTCTCCCTGTAGTAGATCTGCTCAGCAGCAGTGATATCCAGCCTTAAGAGTGAAACAAGTCAAACATTTGGTTTGCCTTGCTGGGAGAGTGCGCTTGTTACTCAGTTAACTTTTTTGAGAGCATGGAAAACAGGGTGACATACAGATTTGTTTGGTCATTATGATAGGATGTGGGAATGTTTGATCTTGTTTTCCTTCCCCTTTCCAAAGCCATCCTCTATGCCTTTCAAGAAGTCTAGCTGACACTAAAGCAAGTATCAGTGTGCAAGAAAAAGTATTTTCTTATATCTAATTCTACAGCATTTCATRTTGATTTTTGAGGTGGTGCTAATAATCTAGAACATTAGATCCCAATTTAGCTATAATTTTTATTTCTGAAGAAATTGCTCATCAGCCTCCAATATATTTCCCTGTTGCATATTTTGTGGGCAAATTATTATGGGAACATTTTGTAACAAACACCATGTGCAAGTGTTACATGACTCTGTGCAGGTAATGGGTGAGCAGACAGAAACATTTGTCTGCTTTTCATCCCCAAATGTGGTAGAGATATTTCTGGGCATCAGGGGCAGACTGTTGTTTTTAGAGSTCCTATGGAGTTTTTGCAAACCTCTTCCCCTTGGCTGGACCCAGCTGCTGTGAGTAGAAGCCCTGGGAATGCTGCTCCAGCATGCACTGTGCCTTGGGTCCCCTCTTGTGAAGGACTGAGCCTGAGAAGGCTTGATGTCTGCAGGCTTGATTTTGAAAAGCTGGGATCTTGTGGACAGACCTTATGTTTGTTTTCAGAATACCCATTGTAGATTTTTGAGAGTGAGTGTGCATGGGTGTGTATTAGAGTTTGTTAGGATTTCTCTTGTTTCACTTGGTACTGTTATTTTCAGAGAGAGTTCCATCCTGCCTACCTAAAGTGCTTCCAACCCTTTATGCTGCACAATGCATTCTTTGTTATCCTTCCTAAAAATATACAGTGTTGCCCATATAGGACTGTAGCTATATCTTGTATTTAAAATTATATATATCTAGATTGTGAAGTGCTATACAAGCTTTCATGGYAATGTGCTTGGATACAAAATGCAGATTATTTCAGATTATTTTCAGTCAAGGCGTCTGTTTAACATTTTTGTTGGTGACATGGACAGTGGGATTGAGTGTACCCTCAGCAAGTTTGCTGACAACACCAAGCTGTGTGCTGGCAGTAATGTGCTGGAGGGAAGGGATACCATCCAAAAGGACCTTGACAGGCTTGAGAGGTGGGCCTGTGCAAACTTGGCTCAGGGCAATCCCAAGCACAACTACAGGYGGAGGGATGAATGGATTGACAGCAGCCCTGAGGGGAAGGAGTTGGGGATGCTGGCTGGCAAGAAGTTCAGTGTGACCCAGCAATGTGAGCTTGCAGCCSAGAAAGCCAACTGTATCCTGGGYTGCATCCAAAGCAGTGTGGCCAGCAGGGCAAGGAAGGGGATTCTGCCCCTCTGCTCCACCCTGGTGAGACCCCACCTGGAACCAGCATCCAGCTCTGGGGTCCCAGCACAGGAAGCACACAGACCTGTTGGAGCGAGTCCAGAGGATCAGAGGGCTGGCTATGATTTAATCTTTTCCTTCTGAACGAATAGCAGGATATACCACTTTAAAAAGTTGCATCTTTTGTGTTGGTAGCTTTGATTGAGCTCTGAACCCCAGTGAGACACAATGGTTGGCTTTGGGTTGGTTCACAAGCAGTCTCTGCCATGGTTAGTCCTTGTAGAGGCTGAGAGGTCTGATGCACAGTTGGACACAGATGAAGAGCTTCTGTCTCTGCTGTAGASATCCATCAACCATTTATGCAAATTGCCAAAATCAGTGCTAGTTTATTTTAATATGCTAGACAGTAAACTGTAGCAATTCAGCAGCTGCTATGCAAGCAGGAACCTCTGAGACAGTGTCGGTACAGAGAGATAAGAATGAAAATGTGAGATTGGCTTCTGTCTCATTTTTGCTGTTATTTTCTTCTTTAGCTTGGAGGTACAGTTATTCTGGGTAGCAAATGAACCAATATCACACCTTTTCAAAGGCAGTGGCTTGATTTTTGCAATTATTTTCTAGGAATGAGCACTCCCATTGTATCTTGAATATATATTTAGGTGCTGTCAACAAGGCATCTGGGGCAGTGAGTGAGAGGTAGCAGAGCCTGAGAGCCATGTGGGTGATCTGTGCAGACAGGCTGCTGTGTCTAACCAGTCCCCATGGATAAAGAGATGCAGGTATTCAGCCCATAACTGTTGACTGTTTTTCCAACTGCAGGTGTTTAAAATCCCATTGTGTTTCTAGCATAAATGTATATAAAATTTATACTAGTCAAGAGCTGCTCTTCAATGGGGATTTTCCCAGTAACCCATTAAGGCAGAGGCAACAGTGACCAGCGGGTTCTTGACTGACAGATCTGTGCCATCCCCTGCATAGAAACAGTTAAAAGTCTTYGCCTGCAACCCTTGTTACAGTATCTTGTTTCATAGTTGTCTTTTTCCAGCAGAAAAAGAATCATGAAAAAGAGAGGGTTTTGCCAAGAGCACTTTATTCTGTTCCTCACAAAATACCTGCTACTGCAAACGGTGCGGGACAATCCGTGTTTTGGAGTGGCTTCCCCATCTTCTACCTGCCCTAGTGTCTAACTGGGCTACAAGGGACTTGGAGTGGCATCTGCACACAAAACATTCTGGAAGTGCTACTGGAAGTATGGCTGGGGAGAGGGAAACAGAGAGCTTAAGGAAGCCTTTAGAATATATGTAGCCTTTTGCATTCTCATTTTTCTCTGGCGTTATTGCCTGATGTCCTTATGTGACAGTATGGGCACACAAATAAAAATCAGGTCCCAAGTGTAGTTTTGCTTTTCCCTCCTCTCCAACAAGAACCAGGACCTGGAACTCCAAACCCTTCATCAAATAGTTAATTMTCAGGAGAATGAGCCCCTCATCATTCCCTTCATAAACAAACAAATAAATAAAAKATACAAGGATCTGATCTGTTTAATACRCACTCTCTAAAAAAAACCAGAGTGCAGACTAAACATAGTAATCTGATGATTACAAATTATTCAGTCCTATAAACAAAGCATGACAATTGATGACAATGTGGTATCATCTATCATAAATGCAGAGCATCCTCTCTCATCCATAACAAATAATTTGGAGTATTTCAAACCCATAACAAATATATCTAATGTAGTTCACTGTAAAACAATGCATGTTTCTCTGTTTCTAATGCTATATTCAAAAGCCAGCCAAGAGCTTTTTGTGTTTTATTCATTATATTCATTTATGCTGCCAATTCTACTTACTATTCTAGTATTCTGATTCGAAAAATCAAAATTTAATGTATTTCAAGCAACACTTAATGCATGTGTGTCTTCAAATTATAGGAGATGGTTTATAAAGTAAATGATGAGACCATAATATAATTCCTGGGTTTCAGATAGATTTTTATCCTGCTAGTTAAAGTATTGATCACAACCCTTACATTCTATTGGTAGCTTTTTATGTGAGGCAAATCAGCTGCCATTGTTACCAAAGCTGAAAATCTCCCTGAGTAACCCATGATAGGTTTATTACATAGGAAGCTTTGATCCTCAGGAGTCGACTAAGATATTCAAAGTTCTTATAAAGGTGTCTTAGAGACTGTGATACAAATTCAGATGTCTGCTGTCAAACGACTCYTATTCAACAAACCCCTATGAGCCACCTTTGAAAGTGAAGCAGCAAGATRACACCATTCATAGCCTGGCTTTTGGAGAGATCTTTGTGCTCCCCTGCCTTTCCGTACCTGACAACTCGTTCCAGCCCCTATCAAAGTTGCRTAACAGAATTTGTAAAAAGCTACACAGAAGGGTTTAATGTGTTGAGAACAAATAACTTCTTTGTTGATATCCACTGCCAGATCAAAGTGACTGAGGGTAATAGGCCCAGGACTGCATTACCTTCAGTTACACCGGGGAACAAAAGAATAAAATAAAACAGCAAAGGGYGGCAGAGAACAATAAAAAAGGGAAAATACTAACAAGTTTAAAGGATTCAAAGCCCTGAAACATGAATAAAAGCCTCAGAAATAAATTCATCAAGATCACATAACAAAAGGGAAGCATGTGGCTTCTCAGCTGAGAGGCTTTCCAACTGCACTCCTGTTTTCTGTATGTGTTGTTACAATTCAGGGTGCCACAAGACCGCCATTCTCAACAGGGACAGAGAGCTGGCTCTGCTGCTCAAAAATGCCAACTTGTTGTACTTGACCTAGATGGAAATGTCTGTAAGCAGTATTAGGGATTTTCTCTCCATTTAGCTTCCATTTAAAATGAAATGGGGCTACACTGAACATTTCTYTCTCCAGAGACCAAATAACCTGTTTTTAAGTGGAGGATTGTTAAAAAAAAAAATCCTAAAGGCTTTTTTTGAGGCTTTCCAGTGGAAGTTTTGGAAATCAACCCAAACCAAACCTAAGGGCAACRTAACCTTTCTGTGAAAACTCACAAACCCCTTTAAAACATGGTGGTCCATTAGCTGTGTGGGGGAGCTCAATGCCAGCAGGTGGGAAATGTGTGCTTTCTGGAAGGACAAATGTGCTTTTCTAGACAGAAATTCTGGGAAAGCTGAGACCAGTTTTTCTTTCTACTTTCTTTCTGTATTTCACTGTTACTTGTAACAGTGATGGCAAAAAGAAAATCAAAATGCATTGTGACATTCAGATGCAATATCCCYTTTAAAAGTGGATACCTTGAGAAAATATGAAAAGGGAAAGCCAAAAGAAAAAGAACTAGGATCATTTAAAGCAAACCTTTTGTCCTCCAAGACTGAAGGACGAGTGTGGCTTCCATCAAAAAATGTTAACAAGTACAATACAGSTACTTGGAACTACCTGCAGCTCTCCCCCAAACCTGGGACATCGTTTATTCTCCTGCTCCTGGTCTTTGTGATTGCCCAAAAGGTAGGGTGCTCTCATGGAGCCCACAGGAAAGCAGGRACTAGTGCTGGGAAGCTGCCATTCCCTGGGATGGATGGTTTTACAGGTGTGGAGATATCTTCACTCTGGAGGTCAGGGAGCATGGGACAGTGCCTGGCTCCTGCCTAGCTCCCAAAAAAGAGCACTGATATGGGCTTGCAGTGAATCAGTGGTAATTTTTATTTTTTAAGTGGGATTTAGGAAAGAGAGGGCAGGAAAAAATAAGGAAGGTATTTCTCTATTCCACAAATTTATAGATGTGCTGAATTTATTGGTCCCATATTAAGGTTACTGTTGATAAGATTAGACACTTGTTTGGTTAGTTTGGGCATTTTCAGGAAACTTCTAGAGTTTTTTTTTTGTGAGGCATGTACATACATACATGTGTGTGCATGTGTGCCTTGGTATATGTATTTATACCTTGATGTATACATGATGTCATGTACATGATGTCGTGTATGTTCCTAGCTGGAAGGAACTTAGTCTGTGAGCTCTAAGACATCCAGCCCTGACATTTTMGTTGAAATTTTACATGTCCTATTAACTGCAATACATTTAGAAAGTACTGGTTTCAGTAGGTTTGCAGTGAATGTGTTCCCATCAGTCTGTCAGTGACCACAGTATGCCTGGATTTTTCTTTTGACTTTCAGGAATGCTGAAAGCACARTAAAAGTCTGCCAAGGTTTTCACTGCAGCTTGAAGAATTGTGCTATTTATCAGCYTCCGTGTGGGCTTTAAGAGAATCCACCTGAGCTGACCAGAGGCATCAATGGGTTGATTTAAAGATGCAGATGCATACAATTGYTTTTCTTCATTGATAATGCTTTGGGTCTTCAATAGCAAATTATAACCTTCTTGGGCAAATAGGTGTCYAGGTCATAACTGCCATGACCAGAATATGTTTTTTATGTTCTTAGCAATGAGACTGAGCTATCATTGTCAAAACCATGTAAGACTCTCTTCCTTACACATAAAAGATTTTTTTTTTCAAACTTATTTCTGATCCATCTGTTCTGTGAAGCAATTGTATTCTGTGCAAGTCAGGGAAWGCAGTGCAATGTAAGTTGATCTAAATCACTGGAAAGGCAAGGCAAGGCAATATGACCTATGCCCAGGCAAGGTAGAAATATGGTCTAGCTCTGGATTTGCAGATAGGTTATTTGAYTCTGCTGTCTTTATCACCAGATGCTCACTGGTCAGACTGGCTCAGTCAAGGGTTCTTGATGCTTGTTGCCTTCACAGTAGCAGATATAATGAAAGGTTGAGGTTTCTTTTCCTGGGGAGGAGACTCTGTCAAAGCCAAAACGGTGAGATGTTGGTGACATCCTTAAACCTGCAAAAGCCATTAGCAGAAAGCCTCTGGTTTCCAGATCATGGGGATTTTTTTATCTGTTGAGTTTAGATCATTCTCAGTCTCTAAAACTGAGAAGGCTACTCTCAGCATTAGGGATTAGTGAGTGGTTGTTCCTCCCCAGGAAAGTTTTTTCATCTCTGTGTGTTGTAGGAAATAATCCAGTGTTACCTTCTGGAGCTACAGGCTGCTGCTCAGTGTTTTGGGCTTCTGGCTGCTGCTTGAAGATCCTGTAATCCTCTTTTAGCCCTCTGTGAAAGACTTTGGTCTTAGTCTTTGAAGGAGGTATTGGGTGGAGTGACATCCTTGTTACCCATCATGACAGAAAACACCCCAGTGTCCTTTGTCCTGTCCTTAGCTTTGTTAACAGGATGGTCATTCAGATTTTTGGTAGCATTTCAGTGTTAATATCTTTTCTTTGGACTTTKTAGAGATGTTGTTTGGATCATTAGTTTTATTAATATTGAATTTCTCGTGCGAGGTTCTGTTTTTTTCTTGTTGCCTCCACCACTACCCAAAGGGTGGATTTTCCCCCCAATGTTTCCTAAATGGATGTAAATAGGCTTTAAGGAGCACCTGGTAGATGTTACTCTTTCCATCAGCACTCATGTACAAGGGCATTCTTCCATCGAGAGCCTTTTGTGGGAAAGATTTCTCCAGAGCTGTRTACTGTAAAACCTTCAATCTGTAAGAGATTTAACCCTTTATGTGCAACAGTTTGTAATCACATAACCTTTAGCTCAGTGGGAATGAATACCAATTATCATTTATAAACAGTTCCTCTCATTATGCGCCTATTTATGGCATCTTTTATAGCTTGCTAATTACAAGCACACAAAACAGAAATGTTTGGAGTTAAATAATGTAAACAGGGATGTAATTGATTTTCATGTTGAATAGTTTTTATTGATTTATCGTTAATTAACACTTTTTAAGGATCTCTTGGCAAAGTAATCCATTTAATTTATTCAGTGTTATACTAGCTGATGCTAAATTCATGTTAAAATTCACAAAAATATCAGCAGTTCCATAATACCTGTTTTTACAACTGTTGCTGTTATGCAGATGTTACATATTCTCCCCAAACAAACACAGACAATATATTAAATGCAATCAGACTCAGTCCAGGTCTCAGCCAACAAATGTYCACATCACTAAAAACAGCACATTTCAGTTGACACTAATTGGCCATCTGTGCAGCAAGGAGGACAGGTATCTGTGGGGGAGAAGAGCTGCTCTCTGTTGGTCTCAGGGCAGGGTCCTTGGGTGGGCTGTTGAAGGACTGCACAGGCTGAGASAAGAAGCTTTCATGCTGTAAAACCAAAAGACTCTGGTGTCCCTAATGGAAACTTTCTGACAAATACATCACTGTGTCAAGCAGCAGTCACTTGACAAGTTTTGGGCGTGCATAGAGTATTGCAGAAAATGTAGCATGCTGAAGACTTTTCCAAAGGTACCCAATGGCTTTTTCCCGTTTTTTCCGTGGGAAGCAGGGACTGTGGAGTCCATTCAGGGGGGTTTTGACAGCATTTTCATATATATTAGATACCTTCCTCTCCTGATGAACTTTKCTGAATGCACAAGTGACTTACTAGCACCTTCCCAGGATCAAGCATCTATCAAGGCGTAAAATTGCAAGGTGCAATATTCATTATCACCAGCCCATTATATTTTTCAAATGGGTAGTAAGAGAGTGTAATCACAACAGGCTCTGTTTTTTCATTAGTGAAGAAAAACATTAATATGCTGTGACATGGTATTGATTTGATGCAATCAATCTTTCCCAATAACAATAAAACCTTTATATTTTATTAATAGAACAATGCAGTTCGTCTCCATTACAGCTCCACTTTATTGTTCTGGGTCACGGTGTAATTCTGGCATGTTTGGAATTTTATTTTTATTAATATAATGTAAAAGCCTGTAAAATCACTCTGCTGATCTGTCAGTAGGTTTCATTTGAGGCTCCCAAGCATCGTTTACTAGATGAAATGTTACCGGTGCAGCTCCAGTCATTGATTGTTCAATGACCCTTAGGGGTGGAGAGAATGGGGAGGGTTAAGAAGAATTCTTGGCCTTTAATTGTCTTGATTTTATTTSTGGTGTGGACACTGTGACTTGGACTCAGACCATGTCATCAGTTTGAAGACCTCTGAACACATGGCCAGACCCAGCCCTTCCAAATACCTTCCCAGCTGGGCTGTGGAGTGTGAGCCCTGCWGAAGCTCCCAGCAGCCATCCAGATTGGCAGCCCTTCAGCATCATTTCACTTCCTCGTCCTGGCTTCTCAACATTTACTGCAGGCCAGGCACTGCATGGACAGGAGATGATGTCTCAAGCTCCGGGACAGGCCAGGGCACATAGTGGAGAAGTTATGCTCTAACATCATTTCCTTGTTCTTTTAAAAACAATACAATATGGTGAATGGCTTTACTTAAACATCCACAGTACATCCATCTTCACCTAGACTCAGATCTGCTGTAAGACCAGCACAGCCTAAGGCTTGTGATACTCTGGGTTATGGCTCTGTGAACTCCTCTCCAGTCTTTCTCTGGATGGTCTTGCTCTCCAAAGGCTGCTGTTCTGCCTCAGTTCAGGGGGAGCTGCTGAGCACACTGCTCTGAGTGTCATTCATCAAGAGCACAATGGGCTCTTGCTTYTCTTTCCTAGTGTGCATGGCAAGTCTGTTGGATCATTTGGCATTTCTCTCTCTCTCTCTACAGATATTTTTGTTTCATCTCCTTTAATTAGCCAGAACACATTCCTGGTCCTGGTACAAGACTAGGGCATCATGATATTCTAGTTGCAGTGAGGCCCCCAATTAGTAGAGATACTTTCATTAAAGCAAAGCTAGATGACTTTCATCACTTGATCTTTTTTTTTTTTTTAAATAAAATCTTTTTAAAAGCTACTCCTCTTCCCTTTTGAACCAAGAACAGTGTTGCAAGATCCCTTGGTAGGAAAAATAATCCCCATAAAAAGATGATGGGTCCATTTCAAAAGAGATGGGTTTATTAAAGGTAACAGTTTATTAACATTGACTGTGAAATAGATGGATTTAATGACTTTAATTAGTGCAACACTTTCTGAMACAGACCTTGAGGAGAATTTAGCTCCTCTTTCCCATCTCCCTCCTGCACTTCTCCATGTCTAAAGAAGTGTCAGCAATTCCTCATAGTAAAAGTGAAACAGCTCCTACTCACAGCAATGCCAGGCACAGGAGAAAACTCCTGTACCAACAGACCATGGCCACTGGCACTCCAATTAGTGGTAAGGCATAGCATGAGTGCAAAGTAAAGCTTTCAAATATCAGGAACAGAAAATCAAGCTTCCTGAGCTGTCTCTTTATATCTGTTTCCTTGGTGTAACCTTACACAGCTCAGCCCTGCTTGCCTGCCTCCTYGGGGAGAGATTAGGAGCCTTCTTCACAGAAGGCACGAGCATTATTAATGGCACCCAGTGAAGTGAGGGTGACTGCATTGTGCTATGGCTCCCTGAAGTCTGTCCCTCTAAAGGTAGATGGAAATATTGCTGGTAGGTCTCATGTCACCCATCAAGATCAAAATGCCATCATTGTTAGAGAAGGAGAAAGAAAAGAGATAAATACCRTTTTTAATTATGCCCTGATTTTTCCTGCTCAGTCCTTTTCTGGATATCTATGGGATATCCAGATTGTCAGAACTGAAAATGTCTGCATCCATGATGACTTTGACCAAACCTATTTTCATTCTTGTTTGAAGAAAATGTTTCCTTAAATTAAAAATTCSAAAATCTGGAGAGAGAAACATTTGATATTTTGGTTTAATGCCTTCTTGATTTAGGCCATATCTTATTCTATGATCACAGATTATATTTCTTAAAATTTGTCATTTGAGTATTTTGACCTGATCAAATTTTGATTTCTCGACTGAATTGAAGAATGGTTCATAAAATTTCATTTTTAAGGTAATGATGTGACACAATTGCATTTTGAATGGAAGCATAGCCAAAGGGTTAAAATGAACAAGTAGCCTGCCCCCAGGTCCCCATTCAGAATGAAAACATTACAAAGAGTGGGTATTTCCTGAGAGGCAAAAAGGTAAGTTTTTAACTAGGTTGAGGTCTAATCTTTTTACCAGCCCACCTTTCCTGAGGTTCAAAGTCCTTAGTTTTCTCTGCAAGAGCTGTGTGGGTTCAGCACAACCACTCCATAAAGAACATTTTGGAGGATGTAGCATATGTAGGGACGGCAGTAACAACTTAAGCCCTGCATGTCTGAAAACCCGTCCTGGACATCTGCAAATGACACTTCCCCAAAATTCCTTTCCACAGCCTGGCTATATTTCTGCAGAACCTCCAGAAATCGCATCTCCGATCTCTGGCACAAAACCCTGTTAAACTCCAGCAAATTCAACAACTTGAATGTGTTAAGATCTCTTTAAAGAAATGATTGAAGGGAAACTTTGAGAGTAATGGTTCTTCTGAACCCAACAGGCAGAAGCCATACTTATGGATAAGTAAAAAGATAAGGAGTTTTCTTCTTCATAGTGGATATTCCTTTCTAGCAAATGGATTGCATAGAAAATGTTGTGTGTGCATGTGTCTGTGTSTGYGTGTGTKTGTGTGCCTGGCAAAGAAGCATTTCTAATATGCTTTCAGATATAGGTCCACCAAGGTGGGATTTTTTCCCCCCTTTTTTCCTATTTTGTTTCATCGTGGATTTTTGTTATTGCCTGCCAACATTCAGGGCCTGAAGCTTCCCTTTCCCCTTTCCCCTTTCCCCTTTCCCCTTTCCCCTTTCCCAAGGGGAAATCCTGCAGCCCCACGGTGAGCAGTGCTGTGCTGTGCCTGAGCAGCGTGGGGTGGACGAGGGGTGGCCACTGTCGTGCTGCTGGCTGGAGGTGACACAACCAGCGTGGCTCCCACTGAGGGGAAGAGGGTGAGCRTGTACCTCAGGCTTCTGGAGATCATCCTCATGCCTAATTGATACCGGAGACAAAAATCCAATAGCTTCTGAASACTTTGTAAAAACACCTAGCACAGTCCAAATAATGATAGCACCAAAAGCGTGCATCATAAAAATCTCTTGGGCTAAAATGGATATAGATACTTGCAGAAGATTTTTCTTTCTTTCTTTCCTCAACATAAAGGTTTAAAGGAGGGAGAAGTGTCACAAGATAGGCAATTCCTTTCAGAGAGGTTTCTTTATATATCTCCGTGTGAACACTCTTGGTAAGGGAAGAAAAAATCATGCTCTGAAACAAAATTTGTACAGAGGTAGCTTTTTTTTGAAATGACATCCCGCTTCCCAAGAATTCTATGTAGCCTTTAGTCAGTCTTGTTTCTTACAGTTCTCTGTGCTTTGCATGGTAATTAGCTGCTCGTGTTATCAGCAGCACGATGCTCCCGGCTATTTCTCGAGCAGCGCTGCCGTTATCCTAGGCGGCAGCTCCGCGCATCCCCCGCCAGCCCGCACGGCGGCCGCTCCGGGCGCAGAGCTCGGCACTCTGCAGGCTCTGCTCACCGAGGGACGAGGGCAATGGGCACAGCATCCGCAGGGAAAGAGGCTGAGCCCACTTTCCCTGACAGGTCCCCAAGACTTGGCGGTATTTYGCTGATGGTCCACTGGAGGTTCAGTGAGGCAAGTTTGTCATGACAGGTCGCAAAACAGAGAGAAAGACAAACRAGACGGGTTCATCAGTGTCAGAGCAAACACARGGGAGCAGCKCCTCAGCTTAGTTTGCAACAACAGCCTCAAGACCTTTATTTGGTTTTMATTTTAATTTTAAAAAATAATAATGAAAATGTTTATTGCATGAATCTCCTGTGGAGGGACTGCTTTGCAGAGCCTGCCACCAGTGCCAACATCAGCCATACACAGGGGCCACGTCATGCAGCCGCCATCAACGCGAGGGCGCTCGAATGGGGAAGTCCACCCAAGCAAATAGCGTGTCAAGGGCTCCCTGCAGCTAATGCCATCCCTTCTTCTAATTTACATTTCAAGAAACATTTGCCAGCTTTTGTTGCATTTTTTTTTTCCAAGTTAAACTGTGGCCACGAAGTTAAATTCAGTTTGCCAGATTCCATGGCAGCSCGTGTTCCTCTCTAACATTCAGTAGAGGTGTAGTGGGTGGTCTAGAAAGTTTGATATCAACAAACAGATGTTAAGATGTTTGTAAGTACTCAAAGCAAAATCAAAAAATCAAGAGATGAAAAAAGAGGAAAATGTATAAGTTGAGGGAGTTTTCCCCAAATATTATATCAGTTTTACATATCTTGTCTTTGGTTTTGTGTTTCCAGCCTGTTTTTCACCCTTTGAAATGGTGCATGATGAAATTGAGAGGGAGATGTGAAAAGCTTTTACTTCCTGCCCAGAGAGATGATGGGCTAGAAAGAAAAGCTGAAGTTTCAGTTCTGGGGTAATAGATAGCAAAATTTCTTGCTGATGAGTACTTGCAGACTTTTTTCACTACACTCCTCGGGGAGTTATTTAATTTTGTAACAGACGCTTGTTCCTAATCCTAGTCTGAAATAGCCTGCTGCCAAATTCACATTCAGTATTTTTATCCTCGCAGAGAAAGAGATCATCATTTTATCATATGTTCARTGTACTCTATACAGCATGAGATCATTTGGTCATCTCATCCCTTCTGTAAGATGGCAATAGACTAGAACAGACAACTTAAGGATGGCAGTGAATTGGTTGCTCTCTAAACAAGGCSCTCATGATGAGGGCTTTGCATTTTCCACTATTAGTGGGATAACAAGTGAACAAGCTGGGGCTTGGGGAAGGAAAGGGAAAAAATAGATGGAAACMCACAGAGAAGAGAAAAACAGCAATTATCTAATATAAACTTTTAAATTATTAAATATACAGAGATTGTTGTGTCTCTCCATCTTGCTAGATTCACTGGCAACATGAACACTTGCAGTCCTGCTCCTGTGACAGGAATATCACAAATGGTGTTGTGCAGCTCATCAGGGGCAGGTCTGAGGTCAGAACACGGCTATCTGCTCAGGGCAGCAGCTTCTCTTCAGCATCCATATATCAGATATGAGTAATTCTTCAAAGTCTGACTTCAYCACATGTACCTTTACCTTTGAAATCAGTGGTGTAATTTGTAGTGAACTCTAAAGCTGATGGACTATGTTTCACCAAGAATAGTTGATGAGATTAATTTGTTTGTCGAGGGCCATATTCACCAAAGATTTAGCAGGAGTGCAGGCAATAAAACACTTAAGACTYTCTATGAATTGGCATGAAACAGCCACAAAAAATTAGAAAACATAAGTTRTTCTTTTGCATGTGCATGGCTGCTGTTCTCCTGACCTTGGTTACAGCTGGTTGGCTTTAAGCAGTTGAAGATCCAGATGTCCTCAGTCCCTCAGTTCAGACTGGGGAGTGGTGGTAAAAGGGTCCAGGACTTACACAAATTGGTCAGTGCAATCATTTGGCTTTTGTAGGCAGAGGTATCCATTTTTGAAARTGCCTCGTGATTTTTTGTGTGCACAAATACAGATGTGGTAGAGAAGTCTGATTTCCAGATGAGAAGAGCTTAGTGGTTTGGAAAAATGAATTGCTTTGATATATCTCCAGGTGCACACCTGAAAATTCAGAGCATCCAGGGRTTTTTTGAAAACAAGAGAAGACCAAGCTCACCTCTTTGCTAGCTCTTTGGGTACWGTAATTACCAGATGGATTTTTTTTCTATCCCCCTTTCCCCACATAGGAAGATCTCAAACCCCTGCTTTGTGATTTAGTTCTGTTCTGCAAAAAGAAGAAAGCCTTTTTTGAGGGGATTGTCAGGGAGTGCAGTGTGGTGAAGGAAATCCCTAGACATCTTGCTGCATGCAGCAGCCACCTGTATCTTGTGGAGAGTTGTAGGAGATGGGCACCCCTTCAGCATCAGTGCCTCCATCCAAGTGTGCCCTCTCTTCCCAGGTGCGCTAGACAGTGCAAGCAGACTGGTACTGGGCAGGGGGCAGGCAGGAGGGAGGGGGTGTGTGTCTCACGCTGCCTCGTCCTTGCTGGCAGAGGTTTGGGTCCCAGTGAGCAGCCAGGCTGAGCCCACAGGTGAGGCACTGTCTGGATGGTCTCCAGCTGCCCTGCCAAATCTCTGATTTCCCCTCGGCAGAGTAGCTCTGGAGTGAGTCATACTGCTTGGGAGAGTTGAATTCTTCTGTGCCCTCAGTCCCACAATGCAGGGGTGGCCTTAGAGTCGGCATTTTAGGAAATCACAGCTTCTCAGGACTGCCGTGCCCATGCTCAGTGTTGCTGCCTGTTTTGCAGTCTCTGCAGCTCTCCCCTCGGCATCACATCTGCCCTACACAGCCTCAGCCTTTGCACAGAAAGTGCCACTGCAGAGCTGTGCTGCACAAAGGATGTGGCGAGATGTTATTTACTTAATAGAAATAAATGCATGTTGGATCCATGTACATGCAATAACTTCTTTGCTTCTGCTTACTCATACATGGTAGAGCCCAAACTGCAAGAACAGCACCCAAAAGTGGTGTGAAAAAGTCTGTTGAATTTATAGAAATATGTTGCAGTCATATGTAAACACTGTAAATATTGCATCTTCCTGTGGTGCTGATAGGGAATAATTTGGGAATTTTAAGCAGTGCAACTTTTCAGATGCTGGAAAGACTTTGTCTCATTTTGAATCTGTAATAGAGGTTGGAATATATTTCATGTGACAACCATGTCCTCCGACCTATTTGTTATTTCTTTTTAAAACATAAACAAACTGTCTTCTCATTTTGTTTACAGGACAGTGGAACAGGAGATAACAGCTGCATTGAAGAAATATTGCGGGTAGGAATCCTAAAAAAATCATTTTTTCCAGTCCAATTTTGTTTGCTCTGAAAAGACAAGAGAATAACAAGAATATTGCAATTACTGCTGTTAAAATTTTCCTCCTTTAGATTGTCATCTTTCTAAGGAAAAAATAGGCAAAATTATTTCCTCATGAAAAATAATTGAAAAATCTGTGAGAACAACCTTTCAAAGCCTGTGGATTTCACTGCTACTTTATGCCTGTACAGCTGACCTTCATGCATGAAGAAGCAGATAATGGGATAAATTATAAACTGAAATGTACAATGATGTTTCAGGTTTACAAACCATGCAAAGTGCATGTTTCCATTAATCATGACTGTCAAAAATCTTAATTTTGAAGGGAGGTCTAGGAGGGTCATTTTCCACCTGGATTTAATTATGTAATGTCATTATTTTCATTATGTCCATTACATAATGACAATGTGCAAAATGTGTAGTTATTTCCATATTTCATTATTATTTCTTTTATCTTTGTAATTTCTAGTTTATTTTCATGGAGCAAATTAATACACATCTAGACAGATCTTGGCTTGAATTAACTTGGATATTGATTATTTTCTGTGGCAGAAATATTTTTAAACAGTGAAAATTTTCTGTAATATTTTAACTCGTGGTGATTTTGATTCTTTTTCAAAAATTGATAATTTGATAATTCACAATGCTTAAAAATCTGATGTGATTGAAACACAAAGCAAGGTAGATGGAATGATAAAAGCTCCCTGTTMCTGTATGTGCTTCTACCTCTTGGATATTCCACCACCCAAATATTTCTCATGATTTATAAACTACAGGGTTATAAATATTTGSTTTGGAGGTTAGCACTGCATCAAGCCTGTTGTTTCTAAAGGCATTTCTCCATTCTCCCTCAATATGTTAAATGCAGCTTTTAATTCTTAAACTGGACGAAGAGTTTGTGGAAGGGTGATGATGATGTATTGCTTATGATTCACTGGCAGAGTTTTTGGCTAGCTAACATTTACAAAGTAGGCTTTGTTAGGACTTAGGTGCATATTCAACAAGCCTAAGCCACAGCCCCTGYTGCTTTGTTACAAAGTAGCAGCAGATATCGTGAATTCATGATGTGACGTTTAGGCTCCCATTTTCATTTTAAAGCAAAGCTTTTAAAATTAATAGTCAGAGAAACTGGTCTTCCTCCTTTAGTTTCGGTCGTTTGGCTCATGCCATTAAGCAGAAAATGCAGAAGAGGCACAATTCCTTCCACACAGAGGAAGATGGGTATGTRAGAGACCCCATCTGAGAAGGAAACTGGGCTGTAGGCCTAAAGATAGTAAGGTGCATCTCCAAAACAATGAACATAGCTGCTGCTCTTTCTTTTTTTTTCCTTTGGAATGTTCCTCAAGAAATATATTTGTCAAGCTTTATGATGGGTAACCTCACCAATCTGCCCATCTTCCATGTCTGCAAACCTGGGCATCACTTTCTRTTCTGACCTTCCCTTGTGTCTCTGTGTGTAGGACTACACGTAAATCTTCCAGGCTGTTACTCTATAGTATTTCTGACTGMAGCTCTTTATTCTCAGGGTGTAAGTCTTTGGTCCAAAATTCTCATTACACACTTTGATTGCTGCTGCATCCTTTCCTAGTTTTTGACAAATGCAGTGTTACCCACCTCCATTCATGCTGCTGCACAGATCATTTTCCTAGCTTGACATCTTGCCCAGAGACATCTGTCTTCACATCTCACCACTGTCATCTCCTTCTCKATCACATCAAGTACAGCTATTTCTCTCTGATTTTAAGGCCTCCAGTCCATAATAACGTATTAAATCCCACATTTAGCTTAGCTCGTGATGTCAAAATGTTGCTAAGTTTTACATCAATTAATTTCTCCAATGCTTCCCATCAGATCTTGGAAGAGCCTTGAAAACTTTCCCAATCAGCTCCATAGCTACCTCCCAATCTTAAGGARCTCTTTTTTTCCAAGGATGGTGGAAAACCAGCAATGAGGTCGGGGCTCTACCACTGTTTCTCATGCTTGAACATTTTTGTTCCAATTGTTTCTTGTAGTACTCTGTCAGGTCAGATATATCCATCTSCTCTCTTTTGTACTGAAAAGTGGATTTTCTATGTCAAGGAACTGCTGTGTATTACAAAAGCAGTGCTTAGGTACTCTCGTAATACAAATCCAGATCTGCAGTTGTTGTTGTTACTGGTAATTACTGAAAACAGCAACAGTAATAATGTGCCTTTGCTGCTCACTTTGTAATTTACTGGCATCTAGACATTTCCATCCCTCTCCATGCCCCCTTTTTGYCCTGAGCAGATCCATGAAGTTTTAACACAGATTTTCTACTTTTCTGAGACAGACTGTTTATAAGGAATGCCACTTCCATGGTTTTGTTAGAGGTGCTGTTCACATCATAAAGTCAAAGTTTAGCTTCTTTTCAAACAGAATATATGAAGCTGCTATACACGTGCCCAAAGGCAGACAATGAAAAGCCACAGCAGCTGAAATACTTGTGCTCCCCTCAGAAAAGATGGCTGGCCTGCTGGAATGTGTTTATTTACGGGAAGGGCCACTCCTAATACATGGAGCATCAGCAAAAGGAAGAAGATGCTTAGAATTCATCCTTTTAAGGAACGTTTCGCCCTAGTTAGGCTGTCTCTTGCACAACACAAWGCAGAAAACATCTCCTCTTTCTAGGTGATGTGTTCCCTGCACAAGTCAGGCTGTGGCTTTTCCATGAAACAGATACTTCCATGGCATGTCCATGTTTCCACAGTCAAGAGTGAGGGCAGTAGTGARTGTGCCCCAGGTCTGCTCCCTCTGCTTCCCTGTGTTCCCGTCCCCCAGCAGGTGAGAAGAGGCAGGTTTGTGCATGGATCTTGTCACCCTCTGGTTCCAGCATGTGGCCATGGCCAGARCCAACATCTGCACCTGGGCTGCAAATCAGTTTAGGCATAGCTTTAAAATCACCAAATCTGATGTTGCACTCACTGTGACAAGATTTTATAGGTTTTTTTGCTGTGCTGCAACACAGGTTGCCCCAGCTTGAGTCTAGCCTTTTTTGATGTTGTTTTGCCAAATGTATCGAAATTCTATAGACTGTGTAAACTGACAGATCCTTCTGCACAAAACTGCAGCTTCCAGAGAATGCCTCCAAGTACTGAAGCACAGAACCTCTTCCAGTCCTGAAGGAGGTTGATTAACAAGACAGTAACCCTGTCGAGATTGGAGCTGTTGTAAGGCCTCCTCTAGAGTTTATAATCACTGCAGGAATCCTGAACCTCATCTAACCCCATGCACTAATTTATGGTAGCTTCTTCAAAGTGTGCTGACTTCTCTGTCCAGCTGCAGGCACACACTTTCAGGATAGAGAAACTTCTAAGAGAGCCTTCAATGTAAATAACTCCAAAGCAAGATCACGTTAAACGTGTAAAGTTGAAAGATGAGAGAAAGGCCTCATTTCTTGCTAGCAGATTTAAAAGGCAATTCCTTGTAAGCTTTGCATTGTTCATGGAGGACATGATAGAAAACTTTGAAGTGGAAAATAAAAGTTAAGACTACACAAATACCTTTTGTTCCACTGTGCATGGAGCAGTTGCTATGCGAGTTCCTGAGACATTGCCAAAGCCAACCCACTCTCTTCCTTGCTAAAACACAGGCTGGCTAGGCAAGATTACTTCAGTTCTGGRGTCCCTAGCACAGGAAGGACATCAACCTGTTGGAGCAAGTCCAGAGGAGGCCACCAAGTTGATTAGAGGGAAGGAGCACCTCTCCTGTGAGTAAAGGMTGAGACAACTGGAATTGTTCAGCCTGGAAGAGATGGCTTAGGGGTGAGCTAATTACAGCCTTCCAGTACCTAAAGGAAGCCTACAAGAAAGAGGGAGAAAGACTTTCCATGAGAGCATGTAGTGACAGGACAAGGGGGAATGGATTCAAACTAAAAGAGATTAGGTTTAGAYCAGATACTAGGAAGAAGCTCTTTACTCTGAGAGTGGGGGGGCACTGGAACAGRTTGTCCAGAGAAGCTGTGGATGCCCCATCCCTGGAGGTGCTTAAGGCCAGACTGAGCAGGGCCCTGAGCAACCTGGTCTCATTGGAAGGTGTCCCTGTTCTTGGCAGGAGGGTTGGAACTAGAAGGCCCCTTCTGACCCAAACCATTGAGTCTGTGATTCTGTGATAGTAATTCTGGCTGATTTCTATTTGACTTCATTAGTGTGTGGAACTGTGTATTTTGCTATGACTGGTGGGGTTTAAAGTAAACATTTATTTTACTGTAGTACCTTCAAAAAAGTGGGAGCAACAAGAGTCCTGCCTCTCCACTAAGTTAACTGTTGCAGTCAATATAGGAGGCACTCTGAGAATATTTGCTATGGAGTTAAGTAAGGGAGTGTGTTGAGTGCAGGCAGTTCTTGATTTGTAAGGTAAGTGGAGATTGATCTGGCTATTCTTACAGTCTTAGCTCTGATTTCCTAGAGCTGTGGTAGCTTTGTTGGAAGGAAACCCAAAGGCAAGCTGAGCTTTGATTATTGAAGAGGTTCCTTGTGAATTCCCTGGATTTTTTTGTTGACATGAGCAGTGTCATTGAACTGGGTAGAGAGAGGCATAGTTTGAGTGTTTGGCCTGCAAACAGTGTTTGGCTGCAGAATGAGAAGACAGCAGGAAGCTGGAGGAGAAACAGGAATGCAGAGAAAGGGCTGGAGAAAACCCGAGCACAGCCGGTTAACACAGAAAAAGCCACATCCTTTGAAATGGCATGGAGCAGTGGGGAGACAGGCTGGAGTCTGCAGTGGAGGACAGATAATTTCTTTCAGAGGAGATAGAAAAAGCCATTGGGAGGCAGTGAAAGGACATGAACTCCAGCTGTGAACATCCACCCCAGTGAAGGACAGCTCTCCTTGGTGCCGTGAACCTCCTGTGCAGGGAGGGATAAGCACCCACAGATGGCCTTGAAATAGGTTGTGACTCCTCATGGCCACAGGACATCCACTTATGAAAATGACATTTTAAGTGTGATGGCTTTGATAAGTGATTTACTTGACTCTCTCTACCCTGTGAATCTAATCAGAGTGTGTAAAGCACTGCRCTTCTTATTTAAGCAACATGAAAAAAAAAGAAAAGAATGTAAACAGAATCTAATTCTGTATTTTTCCCTTCCCCACTTGGGATCCCTGGCTCATTAGCAGTCTTGCTAATTCTTTAGCAGGAAGCATTAAGGATCGACCCATCAAATATTCAGGGCCGTTTTTCGAACCTCAGCAGCCATATGTGCCATGAGATCAGCTGCACTCCATCAGCTGATTGAATTAAAACAAGAGCAGAGGTAAATTAGAAACTGTCTGCACAAGACAAATCCTGTGAAAACATGAAATTCTACCAAACACACTGTCACTGTGAATAAGCATCACAGTCAGTGGAGCACGTGTCAATACTTAGAGGGGAGAAAAATCAGTTTCTTAGAGGTAGGTTGTTAGTTCAACAACTGTGAACTGCTGCCTTGTAAATGTTAATGACTGTAAGATCCCACTGGCTGCAGTTAAGCTCCTGGTGGAGTCGGACATGTGAAGAATTACAGAACACAAATATGGTAATCAGCWGTATATTTCTAAACACTCCTGTTGCTTTCCAAAGCAGAGGCAAAACCCTAAGGGTCAAGTGAGACCCACTTTGCTGCACAGGCTCATGCAGTAGCTGCCTCTGCACCAGCAGAATGTTTCTTYGCAGTCTCACTGCTGGGCAACATCAGGAGGGAGGTGAGAAGGCCAGCCTCAGACCAGCACCTTTGTGGAGACATTTGGGTTAGCTTTGTGACTGAACCTGGTGGGAAACTCCTGGAAAAGTTTCTGGAGGAACACACCAACTTGGGGCAAAAGAGAGATGGTCGAGGAGAGAGAAGGTCTGGAGAACTATAAGCAGCCCCAGTGCAGACCCTTGATTAGTGTCATTGAAAACAGAAGTACTCCAAAGTGTCAGAGTCATATAAAAGAATGTGTCAGATGCATAAAATAGCACTTTTTTTTCATTCCAGTCTTTCAGAAGAACTTCCACAGCATGGCTTTGCTTTTAGTATCCTAAATTTCAGAGCAATTAAAGCATTATTTTGGCTGATGTATACTGTTCATTGCATTTCTTCAGTATTATTCTTTTTGTCTTTCTTACTCAAATAAATGAAAAATCATACATAACCAAGAGTGTTTGGAAAATCTAGCATTTCACTCAAGCACTAAATCCCAGAAACATTAAGACACATTTCAAGCCATTTAATCCAACCTGCAGTACTCACCTATAAACATTGCCCTTCTTACCACACCTACACCCAGCTCATCTGTACAGAACCTTTTCTGAGCAGTCACTGTGCCTTTATCAGCTTTCTTCAGCCTGGGTACTGCTAGTGGTGTGGACAGCAGCACTGTAGAGCTTCAGCAAGCTCTGCCTGGAGCTTCTCAGTGAGAATTAGCAGTCCATACAGTACCCTGAGCTGTTGGAGCAAAATTAGCAGCAGTACCAGAGCTAAAGATATTTTGTCTTTGTCCACATAAGCTGCAGTAAATACAGAGAGCCATACCTGTGTACACCACCATCCCCTTGACTCCTCACRCCATGAAAATGTCAGGACACACCCTCTGTATGTGGTACCTTGGACTGTCTCTGTGTATCTGCTTAAGCCAGGGTCTTTCTCCATCCAAAAGGCTGGAGGGAGATTGCTTACTTTTCACACATTTTGTCCCTTCTGATGCTTTCTCAGATCATCAGACTTCCTTTCCAGGTGATCTGTTACTTGTGGTTAGTTCATCTGAATAGAACCTGCTCCTGGTCTGGCCACCATGCATGGCAYATCCTTTTTATTGCCCACATTTTGGTTTTCAACTGTCAATAAACTTTCACAGCCAACATTTTAAACCTAGACATGTAAATATTGCTTCCCTGACCCTTAACAGATAGAGTTTGAGGTACAGAACTCCATGTAAAATGCATTAAATGCTACACTAACAGTTTTAATGTTAACCAACCATAAATTAGTTGTGCATCAGCTGTTCCCTTGAATTTTCACTCTTTGATTTTTTTCTGCTTCCTCTGTTTTTGTTGAAAACGCTGTCTCAAGGAAATCTGAGGTTGTAAGTATGCTGTATATTTAAAATTTGAACATAGTAAATCTTGATGTCAGTTAATAAATACCACCTTAAAATGACAAAAATTATAAATGTTTTAGTGAAAATAGGAGATCAAGCTAGAAACTCATATGTGGGACTATAACTTAGAGCTAACACCACTCAGAGGTAATCTGTGTTTCAGTCTTCAGGTGCCAGTGCAGGATGTGGAGGCACACTCTGCTGTTAGCCACTCATGTGCTGGGGAACCGACATTTTCAAATACAGCAAAACCTGGTGGTTTTTTGAACTGAATAGGGTGCTACAGACAAAAGAGACCCCATACTCCTTTTAGAACTCAAGTAGCTGATGTGCAAAGGCTTTGTGGTAGGGAAAGTCAGGTCAGTGTAAAAATGAAACACTACAGTGCTAATTTGGTGGAATTAATTTTTAAAATTGTTGTTTTGTAGTGAGTGTATATACCCTGTAATTTGACAAAGCAAGAGAGAATCCAGAATGAATTATCCAGCCTCTCTGCTATGCAAAAACATTACAGTAAAATACTTACTAATTTTTCCCTCTGTTTAGAGTGTTTTCACAAAGCTGGAGAAAAAAGCACAATCACCATCTTGTTCCAATACAGAGAAATGATTCCTTGTTATTAGGGGCAAAGGGCCAGATAGATCCTTATTTTGTATAGCCCTGCCACAGCTCCTCTGAGGCCAACAAAATTAATACCAAAATAGTACCAGAAAGGATCTGGATTATCAGTCCTAACAAAAGAAGAAGAAAATTTGGGCAATAGCAGGTATCTGCACTGCTGGGAGCCTGGGGCTTGAGCCTTCAGCTGCTGTCTTTAGAGAAGAACTGACCTTCTACCCCTTGGTAAGACTGACACAGAACAATTGAAACCACAGGGAAGTGTGACTTGAGATGGCAGAGCCCTTCAGCAAACCCTGTGGTGACAATGGTTTCCTCCTTGATTAAACAGGCCTTAAGGAACTGACCAGAGAATGTAACTATATGTGGAAAATTGTCTGATTTCCAGGGATGGCTATAGGGCAATGGAGGGAGAGGCAGAGCCCATACTCCCTGTGTTCTGGGCTGCAGAGCCAGGCAGTCATTGCCCCACAGTCCCTGACACCTGGGGACACAGCCCTGGTTTGTCCTGCGAGCCTGCAGGGTGACAGACCTGCTGCCATCCCCACCTCACGCTGTGTCCCTGAAAACAGAGCATTAAAACCTGCATTGCTTTGAGCTGTGGGCTTCAGTGGCTGACACTGCACAAGTACTTTGGCCATGCACCTTCTCCTGTCTCCCACATTGATATTTTCAGTAGACCTTCTCTTATATCTAGGAAATTCCTCTGTGGTGCTTAATTTTCCACAACTGGAGATGATCAGCAGGAACTCTCCCACCACTGTCACATTTTGGTCCGACCCAGGATGCATGAGCTCTGTGTTTATGTCTGAGAGAGGCAGCTCTCCTCATTTGGGACAAATATTCTTTTATTAATCTCACTTAATCTTATTTAGGAGTAACACATGAGTTAGCAGTTAGCTTCACTTGGCAAAAAGACTTTAAGGAAATTGTGGGAGAAAAGAAGAGTCTAATAAAAGGAAATTAAATCACTTTCAAGAATATTCTATTGCAATGTCTGTACTAATAAGTGAAATGGTCTAATAAGTGTTCTCTTTGCCTGAGGCTAATCAGCATTGCATGGCTCGTGCCCAAAAAGCCAAGCTCTCTCCCAGCCATGCAGCAGAGTGGATTCAGCCATGCTGCCTGCTGGGAGAGACCCCAGGCATGCAGGGTTTTTCTTTGCAGGAGCTGGCCCCAGTCGGAACCGTGCTGCTGTCAGAAAACACCATTTCATGRTATGAATGGCTGTGGGCCAGCACTCAGGTGTGTCAGGAGCGATGCAGTCTAATTTTCTGTGGTTTCTTTCTGCCTCTTGTGCAAAACTCAAAGACTTTGGACAGTACAATACTAGCCACGCTGCAAAAAAAAATGTGGTTGAAAATCTGTAACATTTAAAATTCTATGTATTTTGGCATGTTTTTGCCATTGTAGTTCTCTGCCCTTGGGACATACTGGCTTGGGTTTTAATTTGGAAATGTAAAATTTGGTTTTGAAGGAAATACAAGAGCATACACAGCCACTTGTCTGCAGTGATGCTAATAGCATACTTTAAGAGAGACTGACTGAATACCAATTGAGTTTTGACCAACCAAAATGCCACAGTATCTGTCCTTTGTGATTAGTGCTAAATGCCATTTACTGTGTATGGTGCATTCTGTCGTTCTTAAAGTTATTTAGGATTTAGTAACTTAGGAAGTAGCATGCTATCATGTGGGCTTCAAAAGTGAGACACTTGGAAATAATGCAGTTATCTAATGTACAAATTTGTAATGTTTTCTGAAATGATGGACCTCTGAGTGAGTTATCCAAAGAGTCCCACTGTCCAGATTATAATGAAGATGGTGATTAAACATGATAAAACATCATATTTCTGACAGTTTATGAAAATCTAATTTTTGCTAACAGAATTAATTTAATTTTGAAAAGACATTTTTTGCAATAATATTGACTAAACTTAAAGTCACCCAGACATAAAAGGGCTTACATACAAGCTTCTGTTAAAAACCATGCAATTTTATATAGAAATTGCAAGCCTGTCACTTTACCCTTGGAGTGGAAAAAAGTTATTCAGAGTAATGACAATAGCTTGGTGGGAGAGAAAGAGGGCTTCACGCAGTAAAAACATTTCTCTCCAGCTGTGTGGGTTTTCCACAGGATTTTTTTTCACTAATATTATCAAGTTATTTGTTATTTACTCATGAATGGTGAATAAATACTGAGCAAATCCAAGACATTGTTAATTTTTCTCATATTGCATGTACGCATATGTAATGGTTCATTATAACTCTGCATTTTCAGAGTATACCAATGTAAATGAAAAGAGTCCAATTAAAAAAAATTGTAGACCCTGATCCAACCTTTGTTGACTTCAGATCCTGATTTTGAATTGAGTACCAAAAGAGAAAATCATGCCTATTAAATTGAGTAAACATTTTCTTCATTTATCTGAGTGGCTTTTTTCTGTCAGAGAAAACTATTTTTTGCCAAAAATGCCAACCCTTAAAAACTTAGTGAGTATTAATGAAAAGCTGGAGTAATTTAGCATGGACAAAAAGAGGGTAATTTTCCTCAGACATTGTGTTAATATGAACTGAATCCTGAAAGGCCTGTTCTTGTAGTTTGTCAGAATAATTCTCCTTATAGGTGATAGGTACCAGGTATATATGCATATGCATCAATAGCAGAACAGACTGCTAAATATAGTTGCTGCTGCAGCAGCTGGTTCTCTCTCATGTTCATCAGATGAGAAAACTCAAAGCTGTAGCAGCCTCATAGCATAAGAAAGATGATGCTTGAAGAAAATTTTTCATGGGAACAGAGWCATGAGCTTGGTTTTTCACTTCAGCCACGTCAGCCTTTTTCCAAGCACATGGACAGTGTTCATCCTGCTATCTGTGGGCCTGCCCCACAGGGACAACCAGCCTGCCTCAGCCTAAGGAGGCTACTCAAATTTGCTGCATGCATCACTTTGTCCAGGCTCTGTGACCACTGCAGGTTCTGCAAGCTTTCCAAAAAAAAAAAAAAAAAAGGTGGTTGGGGCTTTTCCCCACTAGATTGAGAAGCAGCGTGTATTTCTAGACAAAGCAATAAAAGATCTGCACACTTTTCCTATCTAAATCTTCCCATCATTTTTTGCTGTCACTCCTCAGCTCCCTTGAATCCGAAGATGACATTTCCACCCTGTCTTCCAGTCTCAGCCTGGCTTTCCCTCTCTCTCCCCTCCCAGGCAGCAGCATCTTTCATCCTCCCTGGTGTCTTTCTGCTCAGAGAGCTGCCTCCAGGCTCTCTTCTCCTAAACA
This sequence comes from Cardinalis cardinalis, assembly GCA_014549065.1. Taxonomy (NCBI): domain Eukaryota; kingdom Metazoa; phylum Chordata; class Aves; order Passeriformes; family Cardinalidae; genus Cardinalis; species Cardinalis cardinalis. Next base: position 2,034,661 of record JACDOX010000018.1, read on the forward strand.
AGCTGCCTTTGTCTCTGGGCCCTTGGAGTCTCACAGGAGTCACTTAGGCTCTCTGATTTTTTTTTAAGACCCAGGATTAGKATCTGATATCTTTTTTCACTTGTCTGAGATTTTCCACTATCCACACCTAGACCCCTCTGGAGAGGCAGGGGAAAAAAACCATGGCCCTTAACCTTTTCTTTTCCTTGGGTAAAATCTTTTCAGATGCTGATAATCTTTAGCTATCAACCTTCTCATGCACTGACATTAACTTTTTTTCCTTGTCTTCTTAGCATATGGAGTATAAAGCATTACATAGTAAAAAACAGCCATAAGGAAWTCATAAATTATACATAGGCAGAGTCCCCAAATCATCAAACATTCCCTTCTGTTAAAGATGTTCCCTATCAGTTATTTTTTCTGTGCTGTATGGACCTTTCCATATCTTGTCATCTAAGCTTTCATGGATTTTTTCTTATTTCTTGTTTTTCTTGTTTGTTTGTGGTTTTTTGGTTGGTTGGGGGTTTTTGTTWGGTTTTGGTTTTGATGGGGGTTTTTTGTTGTTGTTTTGCTTGGTTTTTTGTTTTTTGTTTTGGTAATTTCAGTGYGTTCAGTTTTAAAACAAACCAACAGGGGTCTGTTTTTTACCCGTCTGTCCATCTTTGCCAGCAGAAACCATGCAGCTTGGGTGAACAAGTGAAGGGATTTCTCAGCTTAGATAGACACAGACCCAGGGTGTTTGGTTTTGGTGTCCTTTCTCACATGCTTCCCTTGGCAAAAGATAATTCAAAAGCCATGCCAGCTAAATAGTGTGAGTACTAATAAACTCAACACGTGCAGAAGTGGGTTGATCCATGATTGCATCTTATTCTGCTGTTGAAGTGCCTGTATTTTGARCAAGAGCTATTGAATTAGTATGCAAAGTACCCCATAGGAAGCATGCAGGGTGCAGGGCCAGCAAGAAGTACTTAGTTGAGATGCAACCATTATGATATGATCTATTGCAGTGTGTCCTCAGTTTTTCCACAAAAGATGCCACTCTTCCTAAGTTTTTAAGGCCATGTTTCAAATCAAATCTTACAAGTACAARCTTCAGTGTCTTTAAAGTACAAACCAAGGATTTTAAAGCGTTGTTGGCTTGGCAGATGCATTTTTATGAAGCTCATATCCCAAAATAAAAGCRCTTTAAGAATCCTGCAACTTAATGTGTGTTAAAGTAAATGGAAATKGAGCATTTTTGGAGATGAAGATAAGGAGAATCAAGTGTTGAAACCAACAGAGACAAAAGGGGAAATTTAGCTGATCATACACCTATGCACTACAGCCATTCCTCTCCAGCTCACCTCCGCTCATCTCTCCACTGCTCTGTTGCTGTTCCTGGATCCCGAAGGAATTTGGTGCAGGGAAAGTCCAGCCAAGCACTGCAGTTTTTCTGTKTGGAACAAGTCAGACTCCTGCTGTGAATGATGCTCATGCTGCTGCCTCCTCCTGTTCCCTGGGTCCATGAGAACTGAGAGGGAGCACCCAGCCCTGAGYTCAGGGTCAGACACAGCCAGTGTGAGCACCCCGTGCAAAACAGACTCWGCACTGACAGCTGAATGCTTTGTGTTAGTTCTGAGCAGGAGGGATTTGAGCAAGAACCTCAAATCTAAAATGTGAAATGTTATAAAGATCTGCAAAATGAGATGCTTGGTGTAGGAGAGCACTGTTGGCTCACCTGACTCCATGTAAGCTGATGGTGGCCAGGAGGTCCTTCTGATCTCACATGTCTAGCTGGGTCCTGCCCACACAGCAGGACAACAGACCTGCATAAATCAGTCCACACAACTTTCCTGCACCCTAGTTTCAGCCCCAAATCCCCTGGATGTATAGGTTGAAGGGAGCCCCTGTGTAGCTCAGCTGGATTATGGATCTAAGAAGCAGGAAGACAAGGAGCATGGAAAGCAAAGTACAGCTCTGCAGGTGAATTCAGACCAAGTCAGAAGGAAATTATTCTGCTCCTGTACTGTCCAATGTTTATGTCATTTATCTCAAAATAGAATTAAGGTGTGAAAAAGCCTACAAAATGCACAACTGCATTTCTCTGTAAAATTACAGTGTTTCTTCTCTTTGGAATAATGACTGTAAATTCGTTGATATCATGGAGACTACTTAAGGTCACATTTACCAARGCATATTTAAAGAAAGTTCAGACCTTTTGTGTCTGACACATTCTGATTATCTGTCTGGAGGCAAGGCTCCTCATTTTGATATGTAATGAATAAAATGCACAAGTGGAAGGAATGAGGATAATGAATTTGCAGGATAATTTACTAATTATCTTGTTGCTGATCATAAAACTAAGGCTTTGCAAGTCAATCCTACCACAGCTATTAATATGCAATGCCTAAAGCTGTTCTTGTAACATTTATTATGCATCTCTCTGGTTCTGCACAAGTTGATAGTTTACTATTAAATTTGTAAAAGTGGGGTTAGTAACAAGTTCATTGTTCTAAGCATAACGTGCAGAATTACACAGGTTTACTGAAGTCTGAAGTAAATGAAAGCACATAAAATAAGATTTTCTTTTACTGTGTGAATATTAGATGATGAGTTAGAATTTATCTCACCTTGTTGTTATCTGAAGATAGGCATCTAATCTAAGATTTTAATCTCCCTACATAGTCACAGGAGAGAGGATGGGACAAATTATCCTCTGAAGATGCCTTTCTCCTCACTGACTACACAGGGATCTCAGTCTCTTTGCTAATTTTTTTTTAATTAAAGCTAAAATGGATTCAAGTTTGTTGTTGAGAAGTGGTGAATAGGAAAATTTTCAACAAGGAAAAGAGTCAAAAATAAGTAATAGTACGATGAGGTTATGATTGACCCACCAATCATTTGGATGACAATATTTAAAAGGTAGTTGGAGGACATAAACATAGAGTCAGTCCACAGTGATGCTCTGCCTTTGGGAACAAATCAAGAACATGAAAAACTATCTGTCAAAGTGAGAGAGACAAGCTCAGGAGCCATAATGGGATGCTCAGTTTTGACTTTAGGAATAGGAGCTGATGAGTAAGGGTGAAAAATTACTGGCAAGAAAGACAACAGCAAACATAATACTGGAGAAGTGAAAAGTGAGAGGAAGCAAGTGGATCCTGGCACCTATTTCTTCTGCATCCAGAGGACTAGGAGCTCAATCTCCTCCCTCCCCAGAACAGTGCAGATTTGTGTAACTGACCACAAATCTCCTAAACTGTTCCTGTGAYCTTCACTGCTTTGCTCTCCCCTACACAAAAGTTTAGATATTGCCCATTATTTCTCCCATGTAGAAAAGTCCAGTGTTTAATTCATTATGGTGCAAAAGACAATAAAAAGATAAAATCTGTAGGCACTAGAAATGAGGAATTCTGTAGGGTGACTCTGTGGCATRGGAGTGCTCTGGGAAAGTGGCATGGTAGATCTTAAGCCTGTGACCTCAGTTCTGTGTCATTCTGCCTGGGCTCTGTAGGCCCCTTGTCTCTACCTCACTCAGTATTGGTTTAAGCAGACTGAAGTCACTGGCACTGCCCATGTGATGGAGACCATTGTGATGGGCATACAAATTTTTCTTAGGAAAAAAATACAAATCCTCCCAAAACGATCTATTCGGACTACTCCTGCAGGTAGCTAAGATACCATAAAGTTTTTGATAACTAAATCCATTTGGTGTTTTATCTCCCACCTCAAATCATTTCCTTCTGATATTAGACAAAACTACAGCACAATAAAAACCAATAATGATCCGGCACTTGGCTTAATAAAAGAGTCCTTTGAACTGCTATAACAACATAGAAAAGAGGTCATCCATTTCAGCATAGATCTTAAAGTTAGCTGGAAATATTTATAATATTAACAGAAGAAGCTGCTTCTGTGCCAACCATGCCACAAATAAGAATTCTGCAAGTAAGGACTTTGGAAGCCCCACAGGACTCTGCTTTAATAAACAAGTCATCTAAAAGCACTGTTTCAGACAGCCATGGGGTACAAAATAACCCAGACCAAAAATGATCTGGCTGCAGAGAGACATTGGAAGCAACAGGTTCTCTCCAGATAACAGGATAAAAAGCAAGACCATTTTGAAAAATAAATATTTTTCATGTTGCCTTTTTATTTTTTGTTTCATGTCTTGCTTGGGCTTTTCTCACCCATAAAAGCTCATCAGAAACATTAAAAGAAGAAATGGAGTGCTATYTGCAGGTTTTGGTTTTGTTGTTGTATGAAATGGAGAGCATACTGTSCTATAAATAAAAACTTGTAAGCAAATTAAAACCTGCCTAACAGGAGATTAAGATGGTCTGAACTCACTGACTCAGATCATAAACAGTGCTGCCGTTAGCTGAAACCATTAATCACTGTGGGACGAAATAAAAGAGGAAATTTGTTAAAAAATAAGCAGGGGCAGGATGCTAACTCCAGGGGCATGCTGTTTGGCTCGTTAATAATGTATAACGAAGCGTGTGCCAGATCAAAAGCAAATCACATGCAGCTGGCAGAAAATGAAATGGCATTAGGCAAAGTATTTGTCTAGCTATGAGGCTATTTAAGAAACTGCTGTCTATTAATGTGATGTTGATTAAAGCTTTTCAAATTAAGCTTTTCAAATTAATTTTTGCTCGTAGAAACCCCATCAATAAAACATGGTATATGCCTTTTATATATAAGCATGCACACATATGGGGATACCCATATGTATGCATTATATATTATAAATACCRCAAATATTTAGTCACAACTTTGCAAAATTACCAGGAATTATCAGCAGCTAATTAAATCATCCTCACATTCTTATTGTAATTGATACTCTGTTCGTGTGTGTGTGTACTGAATAATTGTTATTTGTCTGTGTTGTGATGCTATTTTTGACACGACAGACTTTGTTGAAAATCTATAGCAGAGGGAAAAAATGAGTGCCGATGTCACATCCCTGTTCTTCACATGTTAAATTGTTGGTTTCAAAAATCTAGAAGGGACACACCTGTCTGCTGAGCTCCTTCATCTTTGAATGTGTTGGCTGAGCAAGGGGTCAGGAAGCTGAGGGGCAGTACTTACACAGACAGGTGCTTTTCTGCCAGCATTCTGTTTTTAAGACACTRGTACACCCATCAGTAGCTGAGGTTAGGCTCTTGCAGGAGGCCAGAGATGTGCTTCTGCAGCTGGRTGCAGTGTGGACCTGCTTTCAATCCAGTGAAAGCTTGAAGCATCAGGCCTGGCCTGAAATACCCATGGTCTAACCCGTAGACTGGAAATGGGACCCTTGGTCACGCCTGTTGGGCTGGCTTGGGCTTTTTCTACCTTTGCCAGAGGTCCAGATTCAACAGGAGGGAGTGGGCAGTCTTTTCTCCCAAAACTCAGTAGGGTCTGAAGGTCTTGAGTCTTTCATTAGTAAATTTGCAGATGACATTAAGCTGGGAAGGTGTGCCTATCTGTTGAAGGTAGGATGGCTCTGCACAGAGACCTGGAATGGTTGGATGGATGGGCAGAGTCTAAAAAGATGAAGTTAATAAGTCCAAGTGCCGAGTCCTGCATTTTGGCCACAATAACCCCCTGAAATGTTGTAGGCTGGGGATGGTGTGGCTGGAYAGTGCCCAGGCAGAAAGGGACCTGGGGGTGCTGGTTGATAGTTGGCTGAACATGAGCCAGCAGTGTGCCCTGGTGGCCATACAGGCCAGTGGCATCCTGGCCAGTATCAGGAGCAGTGTGGCCAGCAGGAGCAGGGAGGTCATTCTCCCCCTGTACTCGGCWCTGRTGAGGCCACACYTTGAGTGCTGGCCCCTCAGTTTGGGAAGGACACTGAGACACTTSAGTGTATCTAGARGAGGCAACAATGCTGGTGAGGGGCTTGGAACRCAAACCCTGTGAGGAACGACTGAGGGAGCTGGGGGTGTTTAGTCTRGAGAAAAGGAGACTCAGGGGTGACCTTATCCCTCTCTAGAACTTCCTGAAAGGTGGCTGTAGTCAGGTGGGGGTTGGTCTCTTTCTCCAGCAACTGACACAACASGAGGACACAGCCTTAAGAYGCACCAAGGGAAATATAGGTTAGATATTAGGGAAAAGTTTTTCATGCAAAGAGTGAAAAAGTACTGGAATGATCTGCCCAGGGAGGTGGTGGAGTCACCATCCCTGGATGTGTTTAAAAAAAGATTGGATGTGGCACTCAGTGCCATGGTTTAGTTGAGGTGTCAGGGAGCAGGTTGGACTCGATGGTCTTGAAGGTCTCTTCCAACCTTATGATTCTGTGATTCTGTGATTCTGTGATTCTGTCTCCTGAGAAGCAGGAGCCCTTTGAGGGTGGCGAGAGCTTGCTAAGTCCCCAGCGCTGCGGTTGATGCGGGATGTGGAGCACAACCAGCCCCTCTGTCACCGCCCTCTCCGCCACCAGGCTCTGGRAGGGCAGCGCTGCTCTGTGTGCTGCACAATGAGCGACCCCGCATCGGTGTCAGAGCCCCGCGCTTGTCCCCGCGCAGGAGAGCCCATCAGCCGGGGACACACAGCTCCCGCAGCCGGGAACGCACAGCTCCCGCAGCC